>OY754987.1:702500-710165 GCA_963576475.1 Molanna angustata
GAGGTGGATATATAATAATATGTAAATATTGTATATAAATGTATTGATGTGATTGTGAAATATTCCACCTCGGTACAGGCAAAGCCTAGTGAGGTGGATATATAATAATATGTAAATATTGTATATAAATGTATTGATGTGATTGTGAAATATTCCACCTCGGTACAGGCAAAGCCTAGTGAGGTGGATATATAATAATATGTAAAAAATGATGTTGTTTTTTTTTTATAAATAAATAAATAATTGATTCACTAAAGTTAATTGTGAAAAGTTTTTTAGTGGAATTAAAACTTTAGAGTGCTTTCGAATAGTCAAGTCAATCTAAATAATTTGAAAAAATATTGTAATTATATTATACTACAAAGACTCCATGTTACTCGCCTCCAAAAGAATTGAGCGTACTATATAAAACGCGTTAGTTAACATCAATTAATGAAGGAATAAATTAATTAATTCTTAACACCAATCCAGAGATAAGCTAAGATGGCTGGATGACACAGAAGACGACATAAGGGCGATCAGAATAGCAAAATAAAGAGCGTGTACGTATTTTAAAAAATCACAAATTTTTATTCTCTTACGTGCAAATACTCACAATTATTGAATATGGTAGTCACCTCTGGAGTGGCGCCCCCAATACCTACTGAATACCCTCGACGCTGTACAAAGGCGTACTGTACGTCTGATTGACGACCCATCATTGACATTCACAAGACCACAGACGCAAGGTCGGTATTCTTAGTATATTCTATAGATACTACCACGGGAGATGGTCACAATAACTGCATCTCTGGATCCTCTTCCATCCATTCGCTATAGAATTACTCATTTTACTCAAAAACCTTCATCACATAAGTACACGAATCAGTCGCTTCTCAAACAGCAGGCGAATTAATATCTCTCAGAGTTCAGTTCCATTCTGAATGTAGTACCATTTAGGCAAGAAAATACTGGATTGTGGGTAAACGCGCATGTGTTGTGCTTCCATTTATAAGGTGATGCACACCCACACTCCTGTGGCTGGTTACCCCACATTGTGAAATAATTTTTATTTCTTTTTATTTGTAAAAAATAAATTAAACATAAATATTTTTACTGACAATAACATCTCAATAGAGACGAAGTTGGGATATTACAGAAGAACCAGGAACTCAATACACCTACAGGGCTTACGACCTGGCACTGGCTGTTTTATATGATCACTTTATGCGCTTTCGCAATGTACACCAACTATGCCTTCTTATCTTCTTTGTTAGAGTTTCCTGTCATGAGCTCCTGGTTCTTCTATAATATCCCAACTTCGTCTCTATTGAGATGTTTTTGTCAGCAAAAATATCATTTGACTCCCGACAGGGAAAAAAAATCCAATGTTTGCGTATATGCAATCAAAAAAATATATTCGATTAAGCATAAATGTTTGTGCTAAAGGTGATCGAAATCATTCGTGGCAGGATTCGAACTGGATTACTGACCCAGCGCGCTAAACGCTTGCTATCACCCATCTGAATGTGCCTTGATGGTACTAATTAATGAATAAATGAATGAACTAACAATATCTCTTCAAACATGCTTTGAAAAATACACGCAATCTCTCAAACAAATTGGTTTAAATCCTCCCTGACCGTGCGAGACGCATATGGCTGGAAACATTCATTCTGGATTTGCCATAAATTTAAATAAAATAAAAATATCGTTATTATTTTGCGAGCAGAAAGAGATTCATAAAGTCGCATAAGGTACTTACCTACCTATGTCAGAGGGGATGGAAGTCAAGGGAAGTATGGGGGGGTATGTACCTATGTAACAATGGCGCCCATACATATCATTTTATCTTTCTTGATTCATTGAGACGTGAACCTTAAGTAATTTTGTTTTAAACTCTCGCCTGCCTCCGAAATATGTAGTGATGTGCTCAACATTTGGGGAATCTTGATATTCGAATACCACCATAATAGCAATATTCTCGAATACTACCTAATAATCTATTTCCTTTTTTGTTTATTTAATTGTCTAAGATTAATTTGGAGAGGGCCACCCTTATCACCTAGGGGTATAAAAAATAGCCTACGACATATTCTCAGACCTACCGAATATAATACAAAAAAAAAATCATAAAAAACGGTCAAGCCATTTCAGAGGAGTTCGATAACAAACACTGTGACACGAGATTTTTATATATTAGATTAGAAGAAGAAGATATGAAATATAATTTATTTAAATATGAAATATAATTTTTTAAATGAAATATAATTTATTTATTCATTAATTAATTTATTTATTTATTTATTAATTAATTAATTAATTATTTATTAATTAATTATTTAATTAATTTATTTATTTATTAATTAATTAATTAATTATTTAATTTTTTTATTTATTTATTTATTAATTAATTAATTAATTTATTTATTCTTTTATTTATTTATTAATTTATTTATTTATTTATTTATTCATTAATTTATTTATTTATTTATTTATGTATTTATTTATTTATTTATTTATTATTATTATTTTTTTTTTTTTTTTTTTTTATTTATTTTTTTTTTTTTTTATTAATTTATTTAATTTATAACCTAATACGTTTTTGGAAGTCGGTTGATTAAGTAAAATAATGTCCAAAATTATTAATCCATAATATTGTATACATAGTTAAACTTTTTAATTTTAATTTCAAGTAATTAAAAATATAAATAATCCTATCAATACACTATCCCTCATTCATTGTTATTTACAATTTTCAAATTGAAATTCAATTTACAATTTGAAAATTGTATATTGAACTGTCGTTGTTATGATCATAAAGACTAATCGATCCCACCCCTATCTGGGAGGTAGGTAGGTATGCGAATATTCTCTGAGGGTACGTAACGCACAGAATGGAGTCATGACAGAAGCTGGTTTTCATATTAAACTCACTTCCTCACCGGAAAATCACCAACTGGATGAAAGATGAATGATATCCAAGTACCTACTATCAAATAATAAAAATTTGAACTCAGCGAATTATACGGTGCCTTGAGGAAATAATGAATATTTGTAGGTAGATCAGCTTTACAGAATATGTTTTTGGTATGGTGCCTGTGGATGGTCTTATTTCCATTGTGATTTTATTTGTCTTGCTAAGGTGCCGCATCGAGACAGCTCGAACGATGTTTTTCAGAATGAAGACACTGTTTTGCGACAATAGCTTAAACCTTAAAATAAGGCTGCCCCTGGTGAAGTGCTACATACGGTCCATACTTCTATGTTGAATTGAAACCTGGATCTGTCTTTGAAATCTGGCTGCATCGCCGCATGTAGAAAATTTCCTGGGTAGATAAAGTGTCAAAAGTGGAGGTACTCAGGAGAGCAAATGTCGAGCGCGAGCTGGGTGACACAAAAAAGAGACGAAAAATATCATTTTTGGGTCACATTTTGCGAGGTGAAAAGTACAGGTTGCTCCAAGTGATTATAAAGGGCTGCAATAGAGGGACGCCTCAGAATAGGAAGACGTCAGTAGTCATGGCTCCGCAACATTCGTGAGTGGACCGGCATCAGAGACGTCGGCGAATCGTTCCGTACGGTGGCGGATAGAGATCGAGGGGACCTGATATGACACGAAGAAGAAGAACGGTTTGTATTTATCTATTTTTTCTAAATGTTTCTTTTGTAGATTTGCTGTATTTGGTATCGATATTTCTATTAGATATGTGTGTTTATGTATTTTGTCGATTAATGTAATATCTGATCGGTTATGTAGGTTTGTTCTGTATGTGATTATGTCTCTATTCCAGTATAATTTGTAGTTGTCGTATTCTGTTACTGCTGGTGGTGTGTATCGATACCATCTGGGTCGTGTTTCTATGAGTTGTGTTAGTGTGCTAGTTTCAAATATACATATGTATGTGTTTCAGATGCTATCGTGTCTTATGTTATATTCCGTCGGTGCAAGTGTTGGGCAGCCACGTGTTACGTGTTATATTGTTCCTTTTTGTGATTTGCATTTTCTACATGTGTCATTTGTTTTTGTATTGTCTTTTATGATATGTATTGCGTAGTTTTTTGTATTGATGATTTTTTTCTTGAATAGCTGTTATAAATCCTTCTGTTTTTGTGTAGAAGCTTGAGTGTTTGAGCCAATTATTTCAATATGTAGGATTTTGTCAATATGTTGTTGTTGTAGATGATATCAGTGTATTCCTTGTAACGTTAATTTTTTCCAGGATTTGATTTTCGCATCTTGCGTAGTTATTTCTAGTTCACGTTCGTGATCATATTATAATCTAAGTGGTCTGTATGTGTGATTTATGTTTATTTTCATTATTATTATAATTGATAATACTAGTTGCACGTACCAGTTGAGATCCAACTGTCGATGGCGATAGAACATATAGTTGAAGAACAAATACCAAACTTTTAATCCTTAAATCCAAATTAAAAATTGTGATTTAATTTGTTTATTTAAAATAATCAACGGTATATTGGACACCCCTGACTTAGTTGAAATGATAAAATTCAGAGTACCTACAAGGTTTGCTTCACGTCAAAATGCACCTTTTCATATAGAGAATCTTCGAAATAACTTTATCATTAACTCACCAATACATAGATTGCACCGCCTTGGAAACCAATATAGTGCTGTTGATATATTTAATGTACACACTATAGATGGTTTCAAAAGGATGCTTAACGCATATTATAATTTTTGATTTTTACTTTGCTTTGTTTATTTTTGTTGTTTAAATTGAATATGTAATACTGTTTATTTTTTTTCTTCTTTTATGTCTATTTTTTTTTATCATTTACCTCTATTTTCTTTTATTATGTTGTATTATGTTGTTTTATATTTTTCTTCCTTTAACTACTTACGTTTTTTTATTATGTACCTATATAATCGACGTATTTACACTGATTGTTATTTTGTTATGCCTACATTGTTATATTTATCCTGTATTTTTTTTTGTAAATGCCCTATTAAGGGCGTATATATAATAAATAAATAAATAAATAATCAATATTTTAAGATATTTTGATATCTATACAAAACATATCTGTCAAGAGTTGATTGTGTGAAGGTCAGTCCTTTTTACTTACCCCGAATATGTACACAGCTCGATGGTATGCACCTTTGTTTTTTATGGAGATTACAAAGATTACTGTTATTACCTTTACACTTCATTAAATTAGATTCCAAGGTAGATACAGCAAGGTTGTCCGGAAGTTCAGTGAAGAAACAGTCTGGTCTTTACACCTTCAGGGTTATTAATATGCGGGTGGAGTGTCAAAACTATTGAGGGTCTCCATTAATATTGTGTAGTGTACACTGTACATATACTGCAATACAAATCGTATGAAACAGTGAATGTCGTCACTATATTAATTTTTTACAAAAATTGATAAAAACAGTTTGTGCTACAATAATACTAAATTATCTAGTTGGGGTGATTCGTCATATTTCGATGTTTTTAAAAAAATGTAATATATGCAGTTATACACATAAATTTGCTATAAAAAAACATTTTTTCTTAGTAAAAAAGTTTGAGATGTTATATTTGTTTATTATTCAAATTAATTTGTAGCGCTTAAGCTTTTATGATTTTTGATATATATGGAAAAATGAAATAAAAATTCAAATGTCGAAAACTAAATAAAATGTTTCGTAAACCTAATAATTCCTTTACTTTTTTGAAATTTTAGGCTCTATGAATCAAGCGGGTCAAAAGTTATAAGGGGGTACAGAAACACATACAAACCCACTAAATGTTCTAATCCAAATTTTGAGTTCATCCATATACATGACATATATGCTGCGAAGCCTCTAAGATGGTGTTTTTTTTTATTTCAAAGTTGAAAAACCATGAAAGATATAGACCAGGGGGGCAAGTCTGGTCCGAACGGTGAAATCAAAACCCTCACGATTACCCATATCATGGATTTAATTATTATATGGAGTTCGTTAATATCCTAAGATGTCATAGAACTCCATATGATAATTATATCCATGATATGGGTAATCACGATGGTTTTGATTTCGCCGGTTGGACCACACTTGCCCCCTCTGGCCATACAAAATCTCGCGGATCTTATCTTGAAACTTTGTCGATCAGTAAAGAAAAGCAAATCCTCTTGAACTAATGGACAGTTAGATTATTTATATATTTTTTTAAAAATCATGTCTTAAAGGACTTCAATAAAAATATCACAAATATAATACATACTTACCATATCAAAACAATAGTTTATGTTAATGTAGATTGGAAGAAGTTTGCTGAAGACATTTGGTGGAATTAAATATTCAGTCTTACCTGTGGACAAAAAAAAACATAAATTAGTAAAAAAGTCAATAAGTACAGATAAAAAATTAATACCGACATAGTCTTAGGTTTATTATATTAAATTAAATTTAAACTTTAAATCAAACAGTAGGTATTGTATTTTACTCTTTTATTTTTAAAACAGCCAAAAATTTTATAAATTCACTTGATTCATAATAAGACTATAGGAATAAAAAAGATGTATTATATTTTGTAATACCTATTCAAACCGCTAATCTACGGAGTAAACAAGAAAATAAATTTATTTTTCGATCGGAAATTAATCTCCCATTTAATAATTTTCAAAACGATTGAAGTTCGCAGGCAATACAAATTTCCTAGAATTTGTTTGAATTATAATAAAGTTTGCAGAAATCGACTTGTTTCAATGGCTGAATACATATTAAAAGTAATTACTATCTTAGTTTGTTTCTGAAAACAGTTCTCAGTATAAATAACATAAATAAATATCACGACGAAAAAAATCGCGTAAATATTGTACGAACTCAAAAGAATATTTTCGGTAGGTACACAAGTGTGTAAATAATATGAGTATGTTGTGTACATAATGTTGATGTGTTACTCAAAATATTTTTTTAGCAATTTTTTACTGTACCCTACCGTTATTAATGTTAACTCTTTGCTTTGTGTAACGTTTTGTATGTATTTCGACGGAACGACTGCCGGAAGACTTCGTCCCACACGACGGTCTTTTTCAGTTGGAATGTGCGCTAGTGAGACGAAAGAAGATTCATTGTTTGAAATAGCACAGGTTGTTTTGTTTTATCTTTTAATGAAACTATGGTTATCAGAAGACAATGCAAAATTGAAAGAGATATTGTTACTAGAATATAGACACATGGTCTGCGATGGTTCGGAAATATAAAGAAAATGAACGATGAACGTCTGACAAAGATAGTATACAAGGTTGAAAAGAGTAGAATGAGAAGTAGGGGCCGGCTAATAAAGAGTTGGCATGATCATATAAATGAGAAATATTGAAAGATGGTAATAGACGAGGTTAGAAGTATAGGAGAGCATGTATAAAGCGATGTATGGATGAGGCAAAAGATGTACATAATAATATGTCAAGATAGCAGAATCTGGGGTTTGATTCTCTCTACTTACCCCAAAGAGGGAAACGACGTTGTGTGTTGTAATGAAACTTTATTTATTAAATGTAAAAACACCTACATTTTGCTCAAAAAAAAAAATCAAAAAGCCTAGGAAAGGATATAAGGGAGAATACGTTGAAGAGTTACTTGGCTCCATAACCTGAAGCAGTGCTTCAGAAAAGGCACTGAATCGCTATTTAGAACCACTGTGAACAAGGTGGAGATAGTCCTGATAGTTGCCAATCCCCGCAGAGGAG
>OY754987.1:710365-920365 GCA_963576475.1 Molanna angustata
GTGGAGATAGTCCCGATAGTTGCCAATCTCCGCAGAGAAGACTAAAAGTTGAAGAAGAAGTATTCAACCAGTGTGAATTGGTTTTCTATTTTAGTGTTATATAATAATAAAGTCCAACTCCAACCTAAAGGCTACCAAAGTTATCAAGTTATCAAATATCGCACCACCTGTCCTACGCAGACTACACCCCACGAGCAGAGAGATAATTGGATAGTGGAAATAGAAAACATCGATCTACAGGAAACAAACCAACCAAGTGATAAACAAGCACTTAATAAAGGACCCAACAACTCTACTAACTTGGTCTATCTTGCCAAGAAAGCTTTGGGTACAGCAGAACAGGGTAAGAACGGACTAAGGTTGCTGTATGGGCTTACTCAGGCGGTGTGAAATGTGGGAAAATCCTGATTTTGAATGTGGAGCTATGCGTACAATAAGACACATAGTACAGGACTGTCAGCTAAAAAAAAACAATGGAAATCTACATGACATCTACGAGGCAAAAACGGAGACGTTGCAGTGATTGAGGGGTCTTGAGCAAAGTACAAGTATTTTTCTGGTCGCAACCCATACGGGCATAGAAGAACCGGAGCCATACGAAGTATATTTTTTTATCACACCATATTTACAATAACAACGACACGTAGATTACTGTTGCTTAACTAGGAAGTCCTGTTATAGAACTATCAGTTTAAAATTTCTTAGCGAAAAAAAACTCGAATCCGATCCCGATTTCAAATTTTCATTTAGAACTTAACTATCTGCCGCCTGCGTATATTCAAATGAACGACTTATTCTCGGTTACAAAGGTACGTTCTTAGCGATTTGGATCGTATTGGGAAAGGATTTGCAGTGAAGAGTAAGGCCGCAGGGGATAGTTTTCGTTACACACTAAATATGTAGACCCACAATCAGTATTCTGCACTCACAACCACCATCTCAACAAACATCATATTCAGGTACGTCTAAAATTTATCCGTCTGAATTTTAGTAGATGAGAATAATATCAAAAAGTTGAGTGCATTTATGCGGAACTCATTACGTCACACCACGTGGATGAAATCCTTTTACCCACGGTCGCCCGTTGGTTATAGACATTTTCGTGCTCTGAAACGAATCAGAATAGACATAATGAGGTATTGTCCACACAGAATACATCAACCAGTATAAGAAGAAAGTGTTCTCTTATATTAAAAAATAAACTCAAAGGTGAAACATCTGTTTTATATGCCTAAATTAAGCGGCGATAACATACATAAAGATTCTTAATTTTAAACTCTGATAAACAATTATACTGTGTGTCTAATGAACAGAATAATGCGATGTACTTTTATAAAATGACCATTTGATAAAGAAATAAATAAACTCAAAAATATAGTCATGGGCAAACATAATTGTACACCACATAATAGTGTAGTGGCATTGCATAATGTACATTAGGTTAACATGGACTGACTGAACACAAAATGCGTCATGTTTTTGAGGTCAAATGTTTAGTAACTTTACATCCATGCTTTCCTACCTAAATACCCCACCCTATAAAACGGCATTTCAATTCCTGTGTTAATTACCTAGCATAAGTTATTCAAGCGTCGAAATATAATGAAACTACTCGAGGTAAATGTACGTATATAATATTATGTAACTACATAATATATACATTATACTTATATATTATTATACGAACCTTCTAGAAAGGGTATAACCAAAATGCCAACTAGAAACGGATAAAGGTGGTTAATGACTTTCAACGCCGCTCTAAAAACACAGGGGATATCTACATTTTGATAAAAACAATAATTGAGTTGTGGCGAACGCCAATCTCACAATTCAGGCTGCATAGTTGTTTTGATCTACACGAATATTAAGTCCGGATATTGCGTCGTCGAACTCACTTTGTGGGAAGTTTACATGCTCTATCAATCACCAAACTGATGGTGATTGATAGATCATGTTTACTTCCCCCTATAAACTCTCTAAACCATCTTGAGATAGTACATGACTTCACATATCTGGGTTCCAACATATGTGAAAAGACGCATCGCCATGGCAAAGGGAGCACTGGGAAAGCTAACAAGAGTGTGGAAGGACAGGACCATCACGAAAAACACGAAGGCTAGACTCATCAGGGCTCTGTTATTCTCGATGTTCCTGTATGGTGTGGAAACATGGACACTTAGGGAGTCGTATGTTGCGCATCCCATGGACAACCAGAAGAACGAATGTGTCAATTCTAGACGAGCTGAAAATCAAGGATCGTCTATCGACGATATGTTACAGACGTATCCTTCAATTCTTTGGACACATTGCCAGAAGGGAACCAGCCCTGAGAAGCTTGTTGTGATGGGCAGCGTGGAAGGATGGAGATCTCGTGGTAGCTTACCGACCAGACGGAGCGATTTGGTTAAGTCCACAATGGGGTCTTCGGTGACTGGTGCTCTGCGTTCAGCCCAAAACAGATTGGCATGGAGGCGGGCCATACGTGTGGCGACGGACTACAGCCGCTATCCAAAGTCATGAGGAAAAGGACGAATATATATATAACTCATTTTGTATTTTCAGTAAAAAACTAAAGTAGGAATATTTGTGTCTGAATACCTGATCCCGATTTCCTCTCCTTGTCTTTACCATATTTCTTTTTTTTTTTGATAAGAAGTATTTTTTTATTTTTTTATTGTATATTAGTGCTTTATTTATATTATGTTTGTTTTGTTGTTATACATACACAATTTTGTCGTACTTTGTAATCTGGTTGGTTGGAAGAAATATAACTGGGCCCATAGCCCAATGGCAAATAGCCAGCCCGTGTACAATATATTTATGTATTTGTTTCTCGATATATTTTTTTAATTGCATATACGAAACAATTGACAAACAATTGAAACAGTTGATGACAGGTCGTAAGCCCTGTAGTTGACTGAGTTCCTGGTTCTTCTATAATATACCAACTTTGTCTCTATCGAGATGTTATTGTCAGTGAAAACCCTTCATTATATCTCATTTTCTCTCCGTATCCTCTAATTTCTTAATTTTTGTCTTAAATCCTATGACAAATGTACTGATTATTGATAAAATTCATATTAAATTTATTAATTTTTTTTTGTTTTTATGTTTATAAATGTCAAAATATTTTGAAAATAGATCAATAACTTCATGTGTCTCGGGATGCTTAGAAGAAACAATGTATTTTTTTGGCTATGACCCCACATATTATTCATTTGAAACAAATGTACCAATATAATATATATCAAAAAATATGGGTAGGTATATGAAATAGGATTTTTATTAACATGGATTACACAAATATATAAATTTCTCTTCCAAGATTATAAGGGCATTTTGGACAGAAACAACCTTCCTTTTAATGAGCACAAATCATTGTCTATCTTAAATCAATGATTCAGTATAACAAAACCCTAAGAAGAAATTTATCCATCATATAGTCGGCTTTCGTGGCTCTGTTGGTAGGATATCTAACCATTGATTCGAGGGTCCAGGTGCGATTCCCTGTGAAGACTCAATTTTTGATTGTGTTTTCAGTCTGGATCTGTGAGACAATTGATACCTCAATTCTCCAAAATGTGGCAACATGTTATTGGGTGCGTGTTTAATTCATATTTGACCTAGTATCTGTTAGTTACCCAAGAAGCATTATTAAACAAAATATAAATATCAGAACCGTTAAATTTGACAAAATTGCTAGGGATATCCATTTGAATCCTCTCCTTATTCGTATCCATATCATAGACTATGTATGCCAACCTGCCCAGCCGAGAAGAAATGTTACAAAAAGACTACCTACAAACAGTATACATAGATCTACAGTAGAGTTAGTTAACTTAACTAGAGTCTACAATCTGAATCTACCCGTTTGCATTCTGTTTCCGGTTGGCTCTCTGATTGGTTGACATCTCGTAGTATTAAGTCAAATGAGCTGTGAAATTTTATATTAAATGCGAAAAATTAAAAGAATATTATATATTTAATTTATAATAATTTATAATTCAATTTATGAAGCAACTAGTCGCTATTATTATTATACACAAACTTAAACCTAACCTCAGAATGCAGAAAAGAAACTCAGGGGCTAGACGCTACTGTCAACTTCGAGAGACGATACAGTGTACTTCATCTACATATATTTCATCAGTTTACCTACGTTTAAAAGTATTTTTCTACATAGTTTATGAATATTTTTATTATTGCATATGCGCAAACATTGGATTTTTTTCCCTGTCGGGAGTCAAAGGTATTTTTTAACAGATTTTTAATTAACTCAATAGAGACGAAGTTGGAATGTTGTTCATAATTTCACACATAGATGGCTGTAGTAAAAATTCCTTATTTTCAAGCGAAAAGAATTTCAGAATATAGAACTTTCAAAATTGAATTGATAGGGATCTCATTAAAAAGGCATAATTGGTGAACGTTGCGCATGCGCATAAAGTGATCACGTAAACCAGCCGATGACAGGTCGTAAGCCCTGTAGGTACCTTGATTTCCCGGTTCTCCTACAGTAAATATTCCAACTTCGCCTCTATCGAGATAATTAAAAATCTGTTAAAAAATACATAGTTTTTCTTCGTCAAGTTATAGTTTCTTCGTGTAGTGTTTGTGTTCCTGTGTTGCAAATAACATTCTAGTTCATCTTCATATTGGATCGTCGTGGCTAGCGGTAAGTAGGTACTATTTACCTACATTGATCTATGCTCCTTTCGAAATATTGTTTACCCTTCAATTCCCGATTAATCCCTTCATACAGTCCATTTGCTCCAACAACACGTTTCAAGAGTTTGACATATTCCACAACATTTTTACTCAATTCAAAAGAAACTCAATGCCCGCTTAGTATAGTAAAACATGACCTTATTGTACGTATTAGTGTACCCACGTTTTATGTTTTGGATTATTTACATAGTTTTTTTTGTTTTAGATTGGTCGTAAACTTGTAATATTTATGTACGACAAAATGTAATAGGCCTTAATACCTGATGTAATTATTGTATTGTTCATGTCTTAACGCTGTTTTTTTGTCCAAAATTAACTCAAATAAAATAAAATACAATAATTATCATTTATTTTTACGCAGAGTTCAAAATGCAGATATATCATCAAGCTTTAATACGAATTAACGGTAAATAACTAAATAAGGTCCAAGTGTTATTTGTGAATAACTAAAAAGCTTTCAATTTGTAATACAAAATGTATGCAATCAATCACAAATATAGCTTTATTGCTATAAACCAACCTTTATGTGAAATAACTAAGCCTGAACTTACGTAACCGCGGTTTAATGTTATACACAATTATTATTTTTAGACTGTTATTGTGTAGGTTTTCAATCATCAAACTTTTTTCAAATAATTTCAATAAAGCTTCATTTTTATATCATTTAAATATTAATCAAATGGATTGTGGCCAGCAAATATGTTTCATTTCACATTTTTTTACGTATCCTACTTTTTTCTCAAAAGGTTGACAATCGCTTATTGCATTTTTATGAAGCTCAATTTAATTTTTAAAGTGAAATGTTCCAGAAAATTGAAATAAAACTATATAATATGTGAGCATTTTGACATAGGTAGGGGAGCGGAGTATATTACCGTACACCTAAACTTAAGTTGAAATTATGTCATAACTATACAGAATTACACGTTCAATAAAATACATTTGCACAGCAATTTTAATTGGTTTTACAATGGTGTCTTAAAAAATACATAAAAACTTATTGAAAATCGTTTTATTAAACATATTTTAAAAAGTGGAAAGTATTACCCGAATACTTCGGGTAATACCGTACAGCGGTAGGCTAATACCGTTCACTGAGTTATGGTTTATATAAACTACTGATGTAACCATCTGGGACCTCTTTGTGGCTGCATAGCGCATGCACCCATTGAGCACAGGATATGCAACGATACTAGTTCATTATCCTTGCCAAATTCTCCATAAATAGTAATATAACTCATTAGCTACGCCCAGTAGTTCTTCATCGTAGTACGCTTCATCATTATCGTCGTCGTCATGAAGAACTATTGACGTAGTATCATCATCAGAATCGGTTGTAGAATCTTTAAATATTTGGCGTTTATAAGATGTAGCTTCTTTTTGATTTTTTCATGACTGTCTTTGTGTTTCTTTCTTTCTGTCTTTTGGTGTGACAAAAAAACTACAGAGACATAATAAATATGAAAAAAAACGCGTACTGGACGGAAAAAATCGACTCAGAACGAGGCGACCCCCAACGCATGTGGAGATCTCTCAATTCTGTCCTAGGACAGTCAATACAACCGCCTACCACAGACCTGGTCCCCAACGACGTCTCGGATTTTTTCAACAACAAAATAAAAAATATCCTCAAAAACACAACCTCTCCTGATACACCATATTACGAACAAAACACGAAAGCACAAATCAACATTTTCAATGAGACTAATATAGATGAAATTCAAAAGCTAATCAAAAACTCAATAGCCAAAAACTGCTCTCTCGACCCCATTCCGACATGGCTCCTCAAAAAGTGTTCTCACGAACTGTCTCCTTTTATCTCCATGATGTTTAACATCTCCTTGAATTCAGGCGTAGTACCAAACCTCTTCAAGAAGGCCTTAGTCACTCCCATACTGAAAAAGCCATCTCTGGACCCTTGTGATTTGAACAACTACAGACCAGTATCTAACCTATCTTTCTTGTCGAAACTACTAGAGAAAATCGTCGCTTCACGTATTAACTACTTCATTGAATCACAAAACATGTTCGCTACCCACCAATCAGCATACAGAAAGTATCACTCCACAGAAACGGGTCTCCTTCGATTACTTTCAGATATAATCCTTGCAACAGAAACAGGCAAACTAGTTCTTCTTTCATTTCTGGATATGAGCGCGGCTTTTGACACAGTCGACCATCAATTTCTCTTAAACAGACTGAACATATCCTATGGCATTCACGGAACAGCCCACTCGTGGCTGCAATCTTATTTACAAAACCGTTCTCAAACCATAATAATAAATAAAGAACAGTCTTTCCCTAAAAAAGTGACGACAGGCGTTCCCCAGGGTTCTGTACTTGGCCCGTTACTGTTCACACTTTACACAAAGGACATTTTTAACATAGTTAAATCGCATAATCTACTTGCACACTGCTACGCCGATGACTGGCAGCTGTACTTTTATTCAACTCCGAGTGAGTCATGCCTTCTAAAAGACAAAATTTGTCTGTGCATCGAAGAGATAGAGCGGTGGATGTCTTCAAATAAACTAAAACTAAATCCAACTAAGACCGAATTTCTCTGGACGGCCACACACCGCCGGCAGCATTACATAGACAACACTTCTGTCTCTGTTGCAGACACCGACATTATTCCTAAGTCCGCCGTTAAACTTCTGGGAGTACATATTGACTCCAGTCTAAGTCTCAAAAAACAGATAAACAGCACAACATCCTCTGCTTTCTACCACTTACGACGAATAAAATCTATCAGACGAAATATACCTACGGAAGCAACGAAATCTCTAGTAAACGCATTCGTTATTTCCCGCCTGGACTACTGCAATGGTATCTACGCAAACCTTCCAAAGCTGGAGCTAAACAAACTTCAATCCGTCTTCAACGCTGCTGCTAGGCTAATCACCGGAGCCGCGAAATTCTCACACATATCCCACCATCTACGAAATCTTCACTGGCTTAAAGTGCCAGAGAGAATCAAGTACAAATTATGTTTGTTGACTTTCAAAGCGATCCATGGCATGGCTCCCACGTATCTTTCAGACTTCTGCATCCCTCTCACCGTAAACGAGCGACAACAAACACTTCGGTCAGCCACCACATCCATGATTGGCAAGTTGACTGAAATAAATAGTCAACACTTCATCCTTCGGTGATCGTGCTTTTGCTGTGGCCGGACCAGCCTCGTGGAATAAACTACCACCTGAACTGAGGCAAATCGACAACTTAGCACTATTCAGGAAACACCTAAAAACTCACTTCTTCCGCGAGTCTTACAATAACCCCTAATATATTCAAAGCGCCCTTGAGGTGAGGTTATCACAAAAACGGCGCTATAAAAATAATCCAAATTTATTATTATTATTATTATTTCTTTGCGTCTTTCTTTATTTATTTTATTTTATTTTATTTTAGTTTGGTTTTCTCTTGTTTGATGTTCTTCAATGTTTTTTCATAGCTGCGGCCTCTAATATTTCCTTCATAGAAGTAGATGAGTGTTGCTTTGAACTTTTTCCTCTTCCCTTCATTTCATCATGAAAAGTCACCAAAATATGTTGTGGCTAATACCGTACAAAATGTACGGCATATTCGAAACCCGGAAACCAACATATTTTTGACAAAAATATATTTTAAAAGTGAAACTTTGAATGATAAAGCATATTAGGTTTAAAGTCAAGCTATCAAAGAACGCGAAAATTTATATTATTTTACAAAATAACTATGATAAATGTATTTAGAGCTTAAAAATCAATCGATGATTTCTATAAGTAAAAAGCGCGAAACGTCAAATTAATGTGCTCTCAGGTAAACGATCACAGGTAAAATGGCGCGTGTTTCTGTCAAAGGCACTGGGAATGGTAAAGACTAACTCTAAACAATGATAGATGTTTGTTTCTGTTGAGGGTTTCGCTAAAACCATGTGTACGGAATTAGCCACTGTACGGTAATACACTCCACTCCCCTACCTATTAAATCCATCGTGTTTAGTGATTTCATTTAAAGGGAAGTTCACACCCGCAGATCTGTCGCCGATTACCTCATACTGCGGGATATGCCTTGATGGTTTGTATATTCCATATTTAAGATTGTTGAAAAAAAATATAACAATGTATGTAAAAATCTATCAGCTATGGAGAACTTAGTATATGCTCTCCTGATATTTGAATTTTGAGATCGACGCGCATCCCGTGGTGATAAATATGCCCTTAGTAACTTAGGGAAGGGAAAGTATGGGACGTAAAAGAACATCGTGGCTTAAAAATCACGCTGTTTCGGGGTTTTTGCATGAGGCGTCACTCATTGGGGTGGCGTCACTCAAGATCGTGATTGAGTTAAGACTAATACATTATGACGTTACGTGTTAGTAAGGGTAACTATCGTATGCCTTAAAATATATTAGACCTGGGGGCAAGTCCCGTCAAACGGTGAAATCAAAACCCTCAAGATTACCCACATGATAATAATATCCATGATATGGGTATTCATGAGGGTTTTGATTTCACCATTTCACCGGACTTGTTCCCGTGATTTAAATTATCGGAAACCCAAAAATTGTTGTTTTGCATTTCAATAATATCTTGGCGTTCCTACCTGACATGGAATGAAAAATTTAATCGGTTATTCATTTTGATTTTATGCAGTCTTTATGCACAAATAAAAAAATATTTCCTTAACATATTCATAGTTATGGAGTAATTTTTAAATGTAATATAAAGGATATTGTTATATTTTTTTTAGGGGATTTATGGTGAATTTTAAAAATTGTGTAACGAACATTAACTACATAGATAAATATTGAAAATACTTATTAATTTATTTTCTTTGAGAAGCTACAGCTTATTGACAGTTAAATGATACAATATTAAATCGAATATTCTTTTTTAATTGCATATAGGCAAACATTGGATTTTTTTCCCTTTCGGGAGTCAAATGATATTTTAGTTGGCAAACATTTTTTCAACATCTCAATAGAGACGAAGTAGTGATATTGTATTATAGGGCTTACGACCTGTCATCGGCTGGTTAGAGCCAAAAAAAAGCATTCCATCAACATAACATAAAAACAAATAACAGTTTACAAGCCAAAAACAATCATACACACACTCATACACACCATCGCACACACATACACGCACACACATACATAGGTACAAATATAAATTCATACATACACATATATACACACATATATACAACAACTAGGGAAGGGAAGAGAAACGAGAGAAGAGAGACTAGGAGGACAGGATAGAGGGATATTG
This sequence comes from Molanna angustata, assembly GCA_963576475.1. Lineage (NCBI taxonomy): Eukaryota > Metazoa > Arthropoda > Insecta > Trichoptera > Molannidae > Molanna > Molanna angustata. The sequence goes on from OY754987.1 coordinate 720,352, forward strand.
GTTGCGCGTCACCTTCAGAGCATCATGTATTAATCTATATATCATATAATATTTACTTATGGTAAATATTTTTTAAGAAACACAATGTTTAACATATTTGAGAAATTTAATTCCAAAATGTGATATTAAGGTTAATATACCCTCTCAATAGTCGATTATAGCAGTTTTACGTGTATAAACAAACATACAGACATAGTCAATTATTATGTATAATTATTCCGTCGTTAACAGCTGTATTTATAATATCGTAATACTAACTTTGCATGTACTTTATACAGTTTAATTTATTCTATTGAACAACATAATAATTATTATCAAAATCTGTTTTTGATTGCATTTCCCAAACCCGTGGTAGAAACCTGTACCAATCTGATATAGGTATGAATAATACAGGGAAAACTTCATATCGATATAAAATTATTAAACGCTTTGTTTCTTTAACAAAGCGATTAATAGTGAAATAGTGTTTTGGTTTATTGGAGGGGTGATGGGGTGGAAACCCCCCCACCCTCTCCCTTGATATCTGTACCATTTATACATATAACGATGATTACCTATGTCATTGCCGCATATTATGTGTGTTTTAGTCAATTCAAAGTTAACACAACACTGGGAAAGATATTAGTAACAATGATGCAAGTACTTCGCTCTAAACCACTTATTTAGTATAAAACTTTGCTTGGTTTCTAATATAATATTTTTACATACATACATACATACATACCATCACGCCATGTCCCTTGCGGGGTAGGCAGAGAGAACCGAACGCCACATCTTTCTATCCTGGCATGCATCTCTCGCCTCGTCCACATTCATGCATCGTCTCATACATGTTCGTCTATTGCTCACACTTATAACATTTCCTTCTTTCAAAATTTCGTTCACATGGTCGTGCCATCCCTTTCTTGGGCGTCCCCGACCTCTCATTCCATTCCTTTCCGCTCTGTATATTTTCTTCGTCAGGCGCTCCTCATTCATTCTCCCCATGTGACCAAACCATCTCAATGTGTTCACTTTCATTCTAGTAATGACATCTTTCTTCATCTTACATTCTTTCCTTATGTCCTCATTTCTTACCCGGTCATACATCGTTCTATTACAAATCCTTCTTAACGATCTCATTTCAACTGCATTTATTCTACTTTCATGCGTCTTCTGCCAAGTCCAAGTTTCACTTGCATACGTCAAGGTTGACACTACGATGGCGTTATGAATGGCAACTTTGACATCCTTTGATATGTTGCGATCATTCATGATTGGTCTTAGTGCTCCATTCACTCTGTTTCCTGCCATAACTCTTCTTTCGATCTCTTTATCGAGTCGTCCGTTCCGTTGAAATATGCTTCCCAAGTATACATATTCATCGACTTGCTCGAGCCATTCGTTCTCTACTCTTATTTTACACGCTGTTCTGCTTTCACTCTTTTCAAAGACCATTGTCTTTGATTTGCTAGCATTCATCCTAAGTCCGTTCTCTATACATCCTTCATATAATATTTTTAATGCAGTAATTACTCCAAATTAATAAACCATAGGTATATTAGGAAGCAATGCGTAGCTATGATCCAATTTGTCTGGCTCCCCTTTCTAAGGGTTACGAAGGTCAGATGGCAGTCGCTTCAATGTAATAACCAGACTCGCCAATTCCAGGATCATGGTCAAAGCGTACCGGGACAAAAGCGCTAAGGGGAAAGATGAAGTATTTTGGTTTATTGAAACAAAATTCCAATTATTATTTATACATATCCAACGGTGATAAAAACGCTACGCTGTGTTTAGTTTATGTGCGGGCGTCTGTACTAGTGGTCTATGACAGACGCTATTCTGCCTTAGACTGCCATTCTATGAAGACCGAAGAAGAATTTTTAAAATATTTTTCCTTTTTTTTTCGTGCATTTTAATGGGTATGTTCTCTATATTATGCGTAATACAGATGTCATAGATGTGTACACACGACATCTACATATGAAGTACAACTCTGTTATGTACAATTGTTCCAATGTTGAAATTTACTGCTTCATTAGACAAGTCTGTTCTGAGGCACTACTTTTTCAATTTGTTAAAGGTTACGTGTTATTGAATGCAAAAGAATCAACAAAAATAATTAAAGATAAACAGAAAAATATACAATGACCTTTGAGTTATTTGAACCCATAAAATTGGTATGGAAATGACGAAGGACACTAATCTATGGTAGATATTCTCAGGTTATGAAGGCAGTAATAAATTTTGTTAGGATATTATTTAAAAGTTTCTGAACAGATTACATTCTGTCATTACTTTTCAGCCAGTCTGTTACCAGTTTTTTGAAGTTTGTTCCTATATGTAATTATTAGTTTTTAGTAATATTTTTTTTTTTTATAGAGGCCGCCCCAGAAACAACTATACAGACCAGATAATAGGTGACGTGCACTGTAGCAGTTACAAAGAGATGAAGAGACTGGCGGACGATAGAGATACGTGGAAAGATCAAGTGTTTGGTGCAGACCAATCCTAGTATTGTGACCCAGAAGAAGAAGAATATTTTTTTTCAGTAACTGTTATATACTTTTGTGATAAATATGTAATTGGTCTTATTTTTATACATCTTTATTTGGTATCATTTTTAATTTGACTGTATACTGATCCAATTAAATAAATCAATTAATTTTGTGTACAGAATGGTACAAAAAAATTAATATCTAAATATAATAGGAATTCGGAGGAATCATGGCTGTTTTGTCGTATGGAATTATGGGATGGGGTGGATGTGTCAAGACAATCATGAGTCCTCTCAACAAAGCTCAAAAATGTATTATGCGCATTATTAACAGAAGAAATAGAACCTTCCCTACAGACGTTTTGTTTAGGATCTTTCCTATCCTTGATCCGAGATAGCTGTTTTTGAAAGCCGCATTGGTTCATTTCCAAAAAAATATAACTCTACATACCTAGTAGAAGCCAACAAACGCGTTTCACTAGGCAAGCAAATGATCTTAACTTTTTTGTGCCTATAACGAAAACCTCGTTTGGACAGAGACGTTTTAGAGTCATTGCTCCTAGAACTTTCAACAAACACGATAAAGGAATCAAAGAGACAAAAAATTGTCATTCCTTTAAAACTAAAATAAAGGAATGGCTATTAGTAAAAGGCAGACACTATGCAGAGGAGAGTATTCACCCATAGCATCCGACCCCTAATAGGTCTTAACTACACTTATTATATTCGGTTTTGTTTTTTATTCTGTGAGTTCATAATGTGAATCTATTGATGTTTTTAAATAATTATGTTACTTTTTTAAAATTATGTTGTTTTCTTTGTTTTGTATTTTGTGTTAATATTTATGATGTGTAAATTATATTGCTGTATAATCAAATTGACGATACTGTAATATACCTAACAGCAGCCCCAGAACAGGTAATACCTAGTGGGGCGTTGTTGATCAATTTATATTTTTATATATATGCATGTATTGTGAGAAAGAAAGAATTAAAAAAAAATTAATAAGTGGGTCCCTATATTTTTTGTTTCATTGAAACACATATGTAACATATACCAAACTGACGTTATATTTTGTATGTCCATGAGGGACATGGCGTGATAGTATATATGTATGTATGTACCGTGAATACAACTCGTACGGTATTAAAACCGCACAAAGAGTTGCAATTACAAAAAAAAAAACATTATTTTTTTATACATGGCAATAAAAATGGGATATTATTTGTCAAATAATTTCAACAATGGGGTGTTTGTTTAATGGATGTACATAATGTCACGTAACAAAACAGCGATATGTGGGAGATGAATAAAAAACGCGATATTTTGGATTAGGGGTGTGAATAATACATCTAGAGAGAAAGGGAGTGATAGAGAGAAAAATATAGGAGAAGAAAGGAAAAGGATGATGGATGAATTGTAGGAAAATAATGACATACAAAAAAAATGACGTCAAATAATGACTGATGTATTTTTTATCGCCGAATATAATACATACCTACTTATTGAAATTGTATTTATACTATGTTTTCACCTGTTAATATACAAAAAATAATAATTATCAATTTATTTATTTAAATGTTTGAGACAGTATACATTAAGTTGGACCGTACAATGTTTTTTTCGAATTCACATATGAATGGGTGATTGAGCAATAATGAATATTGTTATTAACTAAGTTTAGTTTGTCGATCGACAATTCTTGATAGAACTCCATTGTACGTTGATATGTTATAAAAATATAAAAATACTTGGTTATAGTTCTATCGTATTTATTAGATTATTGACGCGTTTCGTGCAAAGCACATCGTCAGAATAATGCTCTACAAGACTCTGACGATGTGCTTTGCACGAAATGCGCCAATAATCTAATAAATACAATAGAACTATAACCAAGTATTTTTATATTTTTATAATATATCAACGAATATTTTTATAATTTTTCATTTATAATATAATTAGCATGTAAGCTATTTAATCGGGATCTGCCATCTGTGGAATGGACGGTCATTTATTTGTGATTTATTTTAAAATCCGAACATACACAGAGGGCAGATCTATGGTTTTGTGACATTTGTTTTTTCTGCTGAAAAACGTCAGATATTAAGTTTCGTCGGCTAACTTAAACGGGTTGGATTCTGTGGCTCACATATTGAACGCGTATTTTTGGTGTTGTGTGCTGTCTGTGAATAGATCCTGCTAGCTGTCACAGGATTAAAGATCCTATCCCCTTCCCATGAGCAAGAGAATTGTATCGTCAGAGCTGTCCCTGTGTTCCTGTGAAGGAATAAAGAAACATCTCAAGTAAGTGACTGTCTATATTAACAGGTGGAATAACAGACCTCGATTTGTAGTTGACTTGCTTAAAATAATAATTCTTGGTTTGGAGTAATTGAGCTCCAAACCCCCGGACAGCGGAATAATTACACGCCTGCTCGTCCAAAGGGGTCTTAAAAGTTGCTTGTTTGGATACTAGGGCCCAGTATTTCAGTCGGCCCTTAGGAGTTTAACTCAAGTTTAACAAAAATATTGCGTATTTCAGTACCTAATCTTCCCTTAAATACGTCACTAAACGACAAATATTTAACTCAACGTTTCTGGCGGATCGCGTGTCTTAATCTTGAGTTAAGTATTGTTTCTAGTCTTTTTCGCCAGGTGGCGTACTAATCGCCGCACGCTTTAATGTTTTATTTCATTTTATACTACAAATAACTATGCATAATAATTATAATCATGATTTATTTTTGTTGTTAAAATAAAAGACTTGATATAGAAGTGGTTCATGTATTTAATATTTATTTTCTTTTTTACATAATTATGTATAATGTATTGCCTGACAATATCCATCTGTAAAATGAACATACATTTTGCATTGAAGTACTACGTACGTAGTACATATTCAATGACATTTTTTCACTACAATTTTTGATTTTAATTAAAAAAAACATCGATCGGTATAAAAAATTGAAAAAGTAACATGATTTGTAATGAAACAAATAAAACAATGTGTTGATATTTATTTATTTATTTATTTATTTATTTGGGAAGCCAACAGCTCATTTACATTTTTTATAATACAAATTTTAACATAGACTTCAGAGCCAATAACAAGCTTTCCATCAATAGCAAGAAAATACTGTAAACAACTCATGTTACACGTACACACACACACACACACACACACACACACACACATGCACATATACAATTTGTTTGGGATGGATAGGAGGGTACGAGGGAGGAAAATTAGGAGCGTATCACCTTCAGTATCTCGCGACGAAACTTATCATATTTCACATTGAAGATGTCCACCCCACCCCGGCTGAGAACAACGTGTTATGAGAATCACATACGCGTGGAATTGTAGCATTCTTTCTGATATTTGTTCTACATACCGGAACATGTAAAAGTTCAGATCGGCGAACCATTCTACCTGGAACATGGATACCCACTAGGTTAACAAGCTCAGGTGAGTCGATGGCACCGTTCAGAATTTTATGCAGCAGCGATTGGTCGTGCAAGACTCTTCTAGATTCGAGAGTGTCAAGTCTGTGATATTTTAATGATTCCCTATAGTCAGTAAAATTTAAATGAAATTTATGATTTAGGTAGTTAATGAATTTATGTTGTACTCTTTCAATTCTAGTGATATGTGTTACATATAAAGGGGACCAAATTTGTGTACAAAATTCAAGGTGGGGGCGTATATAGGTGGTGTATAAAGTATAAAAAGTGTTAATATTTCTGAAAGGCCTGCTTATGCGGATAATAAATCCCAACATCTTATTTGCTTTGCTAATTATATTATTAATGTTTTCAATGTAATTTAACTTAGAATCAAGTATCACACCCAGGTCTCTTATATAATTGACTTCATTGATGCTCAAGTCATTGAAGGTATACGTGAAGTTTATCTTGTTTGTGTTGTGGGTAAATGTTATTTTATTGCATTTCAATATGTTCAGCTTTAATTTATTTAATGTACAGTAAGAGTATAATCTGTCAAGGTCTTCTTGAAGTTTGTAGCAGTCGGTTATGGAGTTAATTGCGTAGTATACCTTCATGTCATCAGCAAATGCGAGATACGACAAATGAATAAAACATTTGTGAATGTCGTACGTGTAGATGTTAAATAAGAGAGGACCTAGGTGAGATCCTTGGGGGACACCTGAAGGAGGAACAAAGAAGCTTGATTTAAATCCTTCGACCATCACTGACTGCATTCTATTCCGAACGTATGATGTAAACCACCTGAACAAGTCTCCATGTATGCCTAGGTTATGTAATTTTGATAGCAGTATGTCATGGTTTACTCTGTCAAACGCCTTAGCATAATCAGTATAAATCACGTCCACTTGGCGTCTTTTATCCATGTTACTTGTGACGTACTCGGTAAGTGTAATAAGATTTGAAAGGACAGAGCGACGACGTAGGAAACCGTGTTGATGATTTTGGATATTTAGTTTAACCGTGTGATAAATTTGGTCATATACAATACGTTCGAGGACTTTACTAAACACCGGTAGAATGGATATTGGACGATAATTTTGAATATCACTTTTTGGGCCAGATTTGTGAATAGGTATGATAAGAGCTTCTTTGAATTTTTTGGGAAATATTCCTTCGGAAATGGATCTATTAAATAAAATATTAAGTGGGATAGAAAGCGTATCTGCACAACGTTTAATGAAAATTGGTGGTATATTATCGCTACCCGCTCCCTTCCTGACATCTAGTTCACGTAAATATTTTAAAACTACAGAATTTGTAATAGTGACACCACCTAATCCTTCAGAAAGAGAAACTGATAGGTCATTAGTGGAGGTTGGTAGAATAGAGGTACAGTTATCATATGTAGTCTGAAAATGTTCACTAAATAGCTGACTTATCTCATCACCGCCTGTACATGATATATTTTTTAAGTGCATAGTTTGAGGTATTCCTGAATTTTTTTTCAAATTTTTAGTAAACGTCCAAAGTTTTTTGCTATTGATTTGTATGTTACATTCCATAGAATAAACATATTGTTTGAAACATTCATCTTGAATTTTTTCTTGTCTAGTCCGCAGTAATGAAAATTCAGCATAATCTAAATAACTACCATGCTTTTTCCACTTTCTATGCATTTTATGTTTTTCTTTAACAATTCTTATAAGAGCGGGAGAATACCACGATGGATATTTGTTATTTTTTATTGCTACTTGTGGGAACAAAATTTGAAATTGTATTATATAATATGGTGTAAAAGTAATCAGTAGCAGAGTCTAAATTATCAATTTCGTTTAACAATGACCAATCAAAGGTCGAAAGGTGGTTGCTTATATTAATGTAGTCCGCCTTGTGAAAGAGCTTAATTTTTTTAGGTGGTGTGATAATTGACGAGTAGGACTTGAGACTAACCTCAAACGAAATAGCAGGATGATATAAATCCTCCCTCACCAGCGGATGGTGAGCTCGAGACACATCGCACGCAACATTACATAAAATAAGGTCCAATATTCTATTGTTAGTGTTTAATATGTCATTATATTGATGTAATCCAGTATAAGAAATAGTGTCGATGAAATAAGAATTGTTAAGAGGTGTATTGACTGGTGTGAGATAGATGTCGTTCGACTGCTTAACCCACGTGATACCAGGCATGTTGAAATCACCCATCACCAATATGACATCATCAGGGTGTTGATCCCGAACACGAGATAACAAGTCAAGAAAGGAGCTGGTAGCAGTGTTATACTCACGTCCCTGGGGTAGATATACACAAGCAACATGAATGACGCGATTGGACGTGATATTGGATGAAGGAATGGTTACCCAAATGCACTCGGCGTCACAGACAAAGTCCTCCCTGGCATATGCTTGTAGATCTCTGCAAGATAATATCATGACTCCGCCACCACGGGGATGATGGGTATGTGTTTGAGAAGAAGAGGTGCTTGCCCTGTCACGTCTGAACACATTATAATTATTTGTAGGTGCAATTTCCGTATCTAGAATACAATCAATTAACCAAGTTTCAGTAATGCCAAACAGTTGATACTCATCGTTCAATAGAACATTATGTATTATAAAATATATTTGTTTTTGTTCGAAGACCTCTACAATTTTGATAAAATAGAGAAATCATGGTCTTAAATTAATGTATATTAACCAGCGTGTTGTATTTCCGTATATATACAATATCACCACATACACACGCATACAGATAAACGCACATCTGCATTTAAATAATAAACATTCAACATTATAACAGTGCGAGTAAAGTAAATGATAATTATATACATACACGAGAAAGCATACATACATCACACACATATTCAATAATAAACAATTAATATTACAATAAGTACGCACAAAGTAGATATCAAATGTCCACGCGTATGTAAATACAGATAATGTGAAATACTTAGGAATAATAATAGATAGACACTTAAACTGGAAACCACACATTGAATTAATTTCGGGAAAACTTCTAAAACTCATTTATCTATTTAAATCCATTCGCAATATTTTTAAGAAACACCAACTCAAAACTATCTACTATGCCCTTGCCCAGTCATTCTTAAGTTATGCGATTCCCAGTTGGGGAGGTACTTACAAAACCACATTAAAAACGGTTATAACGGCGCAAAAAACTTTACTTCGTGTCATTAATAAAAAACCACTTAGATACTCTTCAGACAGACTATTCAGTGAATTTAATGTACTAGACGTAAGACAGCTTTTTGTTAAGTCAACTCTCACTTTCTACATCAAAACTTCAAACCACCAAATGACAACCAGCAACTCACATTCACACAATACTAGGCAAGCACTACTAAACCTTGACGAAATTCCAAAAACTAAAACAACACATGGCCAGAAAAATTACGCGTACATAGGTCCAAAAATATTTAACCTCTTCAAAACTGACTTTCCACTATTAAGAACCTACTCACACATCAAATTGAAAGCCATAGCAAACAACTGGTTAATTACCAAAGGACGAAAAGAAACAGAAGAATTATTTAATATTACTGCTTAGATGACTTATAAAAAAAATCAAAATTATATTATCATTAGCCCTTTCTACATCAAGCATTTTTTTTTCTCATACAACACTAAAATATATACATACATACTTGCACATCATTACTTCAACCTACCACAAAACCTTACAAAAATAACTAACACTATGACGAATTAAAATAATAGAACTGATTTATATAACGCTACTCTGGTACAGGCATAGCCTAGTAGAGTAGCCTAATCCACAAATTAAAATATATAAACGTATACACTAATGACAAACTTAACTTTTTCTTACTTAAAGTATAACTTATAATTTTTATTAACTACTGTATAAAGTTATATTGTACTTATTGTTATTATTATACTTGTAAAAGGATTTTAATAAATAAATAAATAAATGTGAATTCAGAGTAAGAACATAATATAGTAGTACATATCTGTTTAATTTGTGACTTACCAGTATGAAATAATAATAATATGAGTTTTTGTACACCATAATCCGAATATTCACTCGGTGTGATGCATAAAAAATAGTAAAATAGCGTAATCATCATTAAGTATTGGTGATTTATAAAGTTCAAATAGTATTTGGCAATTATATATGTACACATAATGGAATTAAGTTTAAATAAGTTAAATGAATAATAAGTTAAATTCTATAACTGTCAGTGACAGGAACAGCAATAAAAACACGGTAGAAATTAAATTATAACCAACCTGGGGTAAACAAATCAAATCAAATATTTGATCAAGTGTTGAAATATTGTAAAATATAAATTAGTCGGATACATTATGAAAGTGGTACGCGGAGTGTGAATATAATAGGAAAGGGTACTAGGAGTAGTGGGATAATAAAATATAATAAAACATTGATATGGTGGAACTGGTACAGGAATTAGACAACTTTTTGCAGATCTGATAATTTCATGATGGCGATGCGAGGTGATTTGTCGTTCCGTCTTACGAACACTTTTCCATTCCTTACCCATGTGTATAAAAACCCCACTGAGCTTGCTTGGTACTTAGCTTTTTTTAGCAGATCCCTAGTAAAAGAGGTAAGGTGTTCATTTAAATATATTGGTTTTGGTTCGTCAGTAGGATAGAAGTCAGCTGATGTTAGTTTTATATTTTTTTTTTGCGGCTAGAAGGTCATCTCTTTTTTGGCGTTTTTTGAATTTAACAATGATTGGCTTAGGGAGTCCGGAAATAGCATCGTTGGGTCTAGTTCTTGTTGCGAATTCCAAATCATCATCTTCAATTGGCACACCCATGAGGTTGCCGACTTTTTTAATAATTTGGGTTATATTTTCATTGTTTTTAAATGGTATACCAAGTATTTGCATATTTTGTATCCTGTCCCATTGTTCACGAGCATTAGAGTGATTTTCCAGTTCAATATTTTTTTCTTCTAGATTTTTTATCCTATCCGAGAGTGTTTTTATTTCCTGGGCATGATTGTCGGTTGATTTAAGTTTAATTTCAAATTGATCCATCCTCTTTTCGAAGTCTTCGATCTTCTATAATAATAAATAAAATTTAGTCACTGCTTCGCGTCACGTATCATTTAAGGTTATTACAATTTTGACACATAGAAAAGAGAACTTATTTTGACAGATGCGTTATAGACAATAACCATAGAAAAACGTAAAATATATCTATAGTTGAAGATTACGTAACTGACGTTTCATTTTACACTGAAATACGCGAATGAAATTTAATCTTCCCTAAACTTTTAACTTGGATTACCAAATCCAACTATTTAAGGGCCAACTGATATCTCGGGCCTATTAATATAAAAAAACAATAAAAAAATATTCATTACTACTTTTGGCCCTACCAGAAGTCAAAATTTTCAAGATAGTCATTTTTTTTATTTTTCTGCATCAAGTTAAATCACATAAAAATAATTATTTATGTTTGTTGCAATACGTAGAATGCGGTAGCTATAATAAATATGTCATTTAAAGTGCATTAGTACGTGTTGTTCTAGTGTGTCTCGCGTCATTTTTTGTTGATTTGAAAGGGAGTAAATTAATGTTGGTCAATTTCGGGTGAGCTGTCAGCCGAAATGTAATAGTTAAATAAATCGGATGTGTGCTGTTAATAATAATAAGTAAAACTCGCAATAAACGATTGATTCGGAGAAATCAAGAAATTTCAAACATCGAAAATACTTCAGGGTTTCCAAAAAACACCGTACTAGCCCCCACCTTCAAGTATCAGTCGAAGGTCAAAAGTAAGTACTATTGAATCTGAAAATTAACAATTCAGCCCCCTCTAGACAACGTGTCATTGAGCTCAAGAAAAGAAACGAGAAAAGATAACTCAATGTATAGAAGTGACAGTTATCACGTGACAGACAACTGTCACTTCTATACATTGAGTTATCTTTTCTTGAGGCAAATAATGACACGTTGTCTAGGGGAGCAGTTATGATCTAAATATTTATGCGCAAATTTTAAGACCCCTTTCGCTAAGATAAGATAAAATATAAAATTCTCCATACATGAACGGCCCAGCCTAGTATACAGCGACAGCAAAATAATATTATGCAAATCACTGAACTCCCAGTATTCCAATACTTCCTTCTCCGTACAAGCAGTCAGACTCTGGAATCACATCCCATCGCATGAATAATGTAAGAAAAAAGTTGAGTTCCCGTAAGTAGTATTCTCGCAGCACGGGACCTTATCTTTTTTTTACGTTTTTCTCAAATCACCCTTGTAATACGACCCATAACACTTAATTTTGTCTCTTTATCATATCCTTTCCCCCCCCCCCTCCTCACCCCTCAGTCTTTTTATTTATTTTAATTTTTGTGATTTGATTTTTATGTCTTGGTACACAATTTATTTGAATAAAATGGATATGGTTGGTTGGAAGATATTTCCATATTACAATAAGCGCTATATATTGGACTTACTCGTATATGTAATATATGCAAATTATTAAAAAATATATGCGCCACAACAACTATCCAAAAATCATTAAATGAAGAGAAAAGAAATACGGTACTAAACAGAGAAAATTAAAACAAAAAAAAACTATCAATATACATAAAAAACTATCAATATACATAAAAGCTTTCAATATACATAAAAAAAACGATCACTATACATAAAAAGCTTTCAATATACATAATAAAACTATCAATATACAGAAAAAAAATATCAATATACATAAAAAACTATTAATATACATAAAAAAAACTATCAATATACATAAAAAGCTTTCAATATACATAAAAAAAACTATCAATACACATAAAAAGCTTTCAATATACATAATAAAACTATCAATATACATAAAAATATCAATATATTAAAAAAAAAACTATCAATATACATAAAAAAAATTATCAATATACATAAAAAAAATTATCAATATACATAAAAAAAAACTATCAAAAAATGAAAAAAAATGTAAATACAGAAAATCTATATACCAAAAAACATTAGAGAGTTTTGCAATGAATATAATTTTGTATAATATGTTCAAACGATGTGCCCTGCACGAAATGCATCTTATCATCAAGTTTAAATCAAATAACAAATCCATGCTGTGAGGTACCGGCTTAGAACAGTGCTTCCATTTTTTTCTGGTGTCTTTTTCGGGTGTCCCATAAGAGCCGGTTAATCGAAAATGCATACAACAGTCAACAATAACATCTCACATAATTCATCAATGAGGTTCACCACACATTCTGAATATCCCTTCTAGGTGTGACGAAACTGCTGTGAGAGGATACACGCATGTGTCGTACTTCCTTTCAAAAAGCATTGCACACCCGCACACCTGTCGCTAGTTACCTCACATTCTGGGATTACGCCATTATTGTATTTACATCGATGTATATTTTTAACAACAAAATTAATCTGCATATTTTTTAGAACCTTCCTACCAAAATAGTATAGAGTAACAATAATTTCTGTGTTAAATGAACACAACAATAATTTCTGTGTTAAATGAACACAAGGCGCAAATAAGAAACATTCTCAAAATTAATATTAGGCGTCACGTCGACTCGTAAAACATTCCAAATTTAAATTTTAAATATTTATTCCACCGGCCCAGATTCAAGTTGCCGGTGCTCTCACACAATCCAGGGGCGCGCATTCTATTTACGATTTGTGTAATTTTATTTACCGCCGCGCGGTTTGCCACCCCTGTCCACCCCACTATTCACAGCCATATCTAAATCGAAATCTCGACGTTCGATACAGAGCCATTCAAATTATTATTTATTTCTGGCTATTATATTTCCTATATATAACGATACGCATGTTAGCAAAATATACCAAACATATTTTTTTTTTAAAAAAAAAAAAATGAATATGTGCTTGTTAAACAAGTACATATACATCTTCCTACGTTCCCTAAACTAAGCATAAATGCTTGTCCTATAGGTGAACGAGATCGGTCGAGGCAGGATTCGAACTCGCGACCACTGGATTACTAACCCAGCGATCTAACCGCTCTGCCATCCACCCATATATAGGGCCTTACTTACTATTTGAAATTCGAGTTTAATCCAACGCTAAGTCAGTTTTGGCCATATAAAAAAACTGGGTTAGTATCAGCTTAAACACAAATTGCAAATAGTAAGTAAGACCAAACTTAAGTGTACTCAATGGAAAGACAAATGTTGGGCGTATCCTTGAGAGACCGAATAAGAAACTAGGAAATAAGACGCCGGTCAAAGGTCACAGACAGTGCACAAAGAGTGGGAAGGCTAAAGTGGCAATGGGCAGGTCATGTGGCAAGACAGAGAGATGATAGATGGACCCCCAAAATTCTGAATTGGAGACCCTATCATAATAGAAGAGGTGTAGGGAGACCACAGAGGAGATGGACTGACGATATTGTCGAACTGGTGGGACATGGGTGGAAGCAGAGCGCCTAGGATAGAGAGAAGTGGAAAACTCAAGAAGAGGCCTTTATCCAGCAGTGGATTGAAAGGGGTTTAAGAAGAAGAAGTAAGACCAATAGTGATTCTCATAACACGTTGCTATCAGCCGGGGTGGACATCTTCAATGTATAATACATATGATAAGTTTCGTCGCGAAATATTGAAGGTGATACGCTCTTAATCTTCCTTCCTCGTACCCTCCTAACCATCCCATACCATACGAATTGAATGTGTGTGTGTGTGTGTGTGTGCATGTGTATGTGTGTGTGTATGTGTGTGTGTGTGTGTGAGGGTGTGTGTGAGGGTGTGTGTGTGTGTGTGTGTGTGTGTGTGTGTGTGAGGGTGTGTGTGAGGGTGTGTGTGTGTGTGTGTGTGTGTGTGTGTGAGGGTGTGTGTGTGTGAGGGTGTGTGTGTGTGTGTGTGTGTGTGTGTGTGTGTGAGGGTGTGTGTGTGTGTGTGTGTGTGTGTGTGTGTGTGTGTGAGGGTGTGTGTGTGTGTGTGTGTGTGTGTGTGTGTGTGTGTGTGTGTGAGGGTGTGTGTGTGTGTGTGTGTGTGTGTGTCTATCCCTATCAATCCCTTTCATTCAATCCCTTTCAATTAAATGAGATCCCTATCAATAGAAAAATATGGCTTTTTTCCTCTCTGTCAACCCCGTTAGCGACATGGCGTTCTGATATGTATTTAATTATTGGATATCGATCTAACGGTATATTTTGCTGCTATGCAACAAGGTCCCTCTCCATAAGGGGCCTGTTTACTGTTAATATTGGTGGTAGGACGCTGAAGGTCCCGCAAACTATTTGAATAATGACCTTTCACCACTTCTAAACATATATATACCTCCTCCTCCCCATACTTTTAACATTTTTTTTTTATTTATTAACTAAACATTAGTAGGTATATAATATATAGTTCATCAAAGCTTGACTTTGGTATGACTCATCATAAAAATATTCCACATATTTAATATTTTTTTTTTAATGAAAAATAATAAAACATAAAATGCCAAGTCTGATTTCAAGACTTGTAGGCGCATAACAAGACAATAATATCTATATATATATATATATATATATATATATATATATATATATATATATATATATATATATATATATATATATATATATATATATATATATATATATATATATATATATATATATATATATATATATATATATATATATATATATATATATATATATATATATATATATATATATATATATATATATATATATATATATATATATATATATATATATATATATATATATATATATATATATATATATATATATATATATATATATATATATATATATATATATATATATATATATATATATATATATATATATATATATATATATATATATATATATATATATATATATATATATATATATATATTATATATATATATATATATATATATATATATATATATATATATATATATATATATATATATATATATATATATATATATATATATATATATATATATATATATATATACACTAATAATAACAAACAACATTAGGCACAGTAAAGAAAAGACACACACGATGATGGTCTCCCAAACATACCTCCTTCCTATGTATGTTTCAAAACTTATCTATTTCTTATTCTATAAATGAAATGAAAAAAAAATAAAATCGTTTGAAATCTGTTAATTATAATATAAAGCCATACCTCAATAGCCATTCCTTGACAAGTCTTTCTACATTGAATATTCTTTTTTAATTGCATATACGCAAACATTGGATTTTTTCCCCTTTCGCGAGTCAAATGATATTTTATTGACAAACATTTTTTTTTCAACATCTCAATAGAGACGAAGTTGGAATATTTTAGAAGAACCAGGAACTCAAGGCACCTACAGGGCTTACGACCTGTCATCGGCTGGTTTACGTGATCACTTTATGAGCTTGCGCAACGTTCACCAATCATGCCGTCTTATTGAGTTCCCTTATCAATGTAATTTTTTTTGAAAGTTCTATATATTTGAATAGTGTGTAAGATTTTACCTGAAAATAATGCATTATTACTATTGCCATCTAACGGATAAACCTTTTTGTAACGCCATCTATTCAAATATATAGAACTTTCAAAAAAATTACATCGATAAGGGAACTCAATAAGAAGTCATAATTGGTGAACGTTGCGCAAGCGCATAATGTGATCACGTAAACCAGCCGATGACAGGTCGTAAGCCCTGTAGGTGTCTCGAGTTCCTATTTCTTCTACAATATCCCAACTTCGTCTCTATTGAGATGTAGAACAAAAAAAATGTTTGTCAATAAAATATCTTTCTACATTGTTTTTGCTTTTGCATTGGTTAATAGATGCCGGCATCATATTAAGCAATTTAGGTACATTATATTCTAACGTTCTGTTACCGTATTTATTATTATATTTTGGAACTACATATCCGTCGTTAAATTTAAATCTAGTGAAATGCGTGTGTTGGAGTCTGTCTTTATATTCGTCCATATGTTTATCATATGATCTTATTTATTTACTTCTTGTAGGTTATTATGTGTGCAAAGGCGGGTTTATTGTCATAAGGCAATTACTTCCAACCAACCAAAGCAACGTGAGACCATTCGAAATCACAGTCTTTACTCTTTTCCTCAACATACATATGTACTTAATTTTGACTATTAATAGTATGGTCCCATGTATTTATGTGTAGAGAATCGAGGGTGTACTCTATTCAGATTGTTGGACTAATACTACTTAACTTCTGAATATTTTGTAGAATGGTCTTAAATTAGAAATATTTCGATTACTTTTTCAAAATCATATATTTCCTAGAAAAACCCCAAGGTTCTGCTTCCAAATATTCGAGAAAGAGAACATAAAACAAAAGAGATTACGTCTGATAAAAACAATATTTTAAAAATTTTCAAGAATTTTGATAAATTCAAGTCACATTTGTAATTTTGTCACGTCCTGATAACGACCGTATGTAGTAGTTAGGTGAGGTGAGATAATTCTCAGACTTTCCATTTCTTCTCCATACTCCCCAGAACGTGGAACACCAACTTATGTCATAAAGATCCCGCTAATGTTCTTGTCCCCATGGCGTATATTGGATATTTCCTCAATCGGATGAATAAAGACCGAAAATTACGATCTAAAAGCTAAAGACAGCCCTTTTTAATCTTATTTGGAATTAAAAGTCCTGGCGGTTTTGAAGTTGTTCTTAAATGGGTCGAAAACTTATCCTGAAAAAAATACGTTACTACTCATTAAATATTTACCTTCAGATCCTATGAACTATAATGTTATGTACAGATCATGTGAACTTAGGTACATCATAAGTTTTACAGAAGCAGATAACCAAACTTTTGAGGAGTACATATTTATGTCCTTATTTTACATCTTGAGAATTCCTTTACATATTTCTAATTTTCCAACTGTCAATTCGTGGTAGAATCCCGTAATCAATTTATTTATCTTTTTATTTATTTAGAGGACAACTTTCAGCATATTATAATAAAATATATAAAATAAAGATGATTTGATTAATATTAAAGCCAATTACAGGTTGACGCTGAAGTTATTGTAGTATATTAAGATACATTAGGAATTGTTACATATTATGGTGGGATATTGTGTGAATGATGTGTGAATTTGTACCTATATATTAATGTGTGCAGTATATTAAGTGTTGAGTTTGATTATGAGGATGAAATTTTGAGTTTGATATATTTTTTAAATGTGGGGGCGCTAAGTAAGATGTCGATCTCTTGGAAATTCCAATTATATTTAACTATTTTTTAACAGATTTTTAATTATCTCAATAGAGACGAAGTTGGAATATTTATTGTAGGAGAACCGGGAAATCAAGGCACCTACAGGGCTTACGACCTGTCATCGGCTGGTTTACGTGACAGGTCGTAAGCCCTGTAGGTGCCTTGATTTCCCGGTTCTTCTACAATAAATATTCCAACTTCTTCTCTATTGAGATAATTAAAAATCTGTTAAAAAATATCTTTGACTCCCGACAGGGAAAAAAATCCAATGTTTGCGCATATGCAATAATTAAAATATTCGATTATATTTAACTAATTATAAATTAAAAAAAAAATTTTTTTTTAAGTTTTTTCCACTTATACATAAATATAAATGAATACTGATGCTTTTCGCTCAAAGACCATCTACAGAATGGGTATCTACAATATATTTTTTAAGTCGAAATAGTTTTAAATTGAGTTTTTTTTTTATTTTGAGTAATTTAATACGATTGAACCTTACTTTTCTGTTCAGTTTTTGTAATCGGTAAACCTATGACATAATTCACGATCATTCCGAACATGCTTTTTAGCTCAGTTGCTAAAATAAATTCAAAACAACGATATATAATATATGTACATTTATTCAACAAAAGTACAAATTTTATATAATTATTTAACAAAAATATATATATATATATTTGCACTTTGACAGAATTCACTCAACTAGCGGTTGATGTCGCAGGATGGGTTCACTTTCATAATCAATTTAACTACACAAAGCTGATAGGTAAATAAGCTATTTTCAATTTCCTCTCGATAGACGACGTTATTATCAATTTAATCCGCTGTGAAAATAATAAGGCAAGTTTAAAAGTCAATAGGTACTTCGATAAGAAACTGCCAGCAGGTAATATAATGTTAGTAATAGTCTGGTGATTAAATAAGTTGGCTTAATATCACGGCACAAACTAATGAATTCTCCGCAAAATATTTCCAAAAGTTATCTTACAGCGTTGTTTATGGGAACTTTTAGCATTTCGCCAAAACTAAAACTCTGGACGATTATGAGCCGCTCTAGCGTTAAATCTTTCTAAGTGTTTCCAATCGACTAGACGAATTAGCGTATCCTTATATTTACAACGCCTCTTTATTTTATGGTAGGAGTATACAGTACACTACCAAGGTTACAGAACAAACTTTAAAACTTACAATCGAGATTACATTATCGAAATTGTTTTCGCTATCAACACACTTTGAATAAATCAAACAGTACCTACTTCCAGAGCATGAGTCAGAGACTTCCAGACTTACGTCATAGTATAAAGGCTGTTTGTTTTATGTTAAAGAATACCAAAATAGCTAACAAACCTTTCATCCTGTGTCAGATATCTAATCAACTGAGCCATGAAGGTCGGCATGGTAGAAATTATGCGTTGTTTTCGTAAGTACTACATTTTCATTAAAATAAAATTAATAAACATATGTTT
Source organism: Molanna angustata (assembly GCA_963576475.1). Taxonomy (NCBI): domain Eukaryota; kingdom Metazoa; phylum Arthropoda; class Insecta; order Trichoptera; family Molannidae; genus Molanna; species Molanna angustata. The sequence goes on from OY754987.1 coordinate 739,990, forward strand.
TATTCATTAACTGCTATTTTCGAAGTTGGGATATCTGTTTATTTATGTATCAATATTATTATTTTGAATAATTCTAACAACATACGTCATTCGAAATTCCTGCACCATTCCTCTTTTCTCCAACCAAGGAACTTATAGAAAGTCGATCAAATATTCACCACGTTTTCCCTTATTCCTATAAACATACCTACTTGGGTGTATACATATTTCATACCGTTGCTAGACGTAACTTATACTCCACTTATTTTCTTACTTACAAGTTGAAAAATTGGGCTAGTTCTTTTGGGCTTGTATTCATTTGACTTCATGGGCTGTACTTTTTCCAACATCCGTTCCATTCAACATTTATGTATTTATTGAATCAATTATTAAAATAACCATGATCCATAAAGAGCCATGGAAAGAGCCATGTTAGTATTAAGTCTGAGAGACAGGGTGCGAAACGACACCATCAGGGAAAGAACAAAATTACTTGATATCGTCCACCGCATTCATACCCTGAAGTAGAGATGGGCGGGCCACGTGGCTAGATACCCCGAAGACCAATGGCCAAGGATAGTGTTGGCTTGGAGACCGAAAACGACAGTCAGAGGTGTTGGAAGACCGCCAATGAGATGAAGAGATGACACCAGCCGTCATGCTGGTGCCAATTGGTTGCTCATAGCACAGGATAGAGTGGCGTGGAAGGAGATGGAGGAGCGCTTCGTCCAGGAGTGGACGGGATTAGGCTGAGAAGAAGAAGAAGAAGAAGATTAAAATAAAAATAATTATAGGATATGCAGCTGCTTGACTAGAATAAGTTCTGAAAAAACTACATGTACCTACATTTGTTAAGTTATTACATTATAATAAAAAGGATAAAACAAGTAAATGAAAAAAATGAAGACATCCCTTGTCCTCCTCCAGAATTTTTCGCCATTTAAACTGGTCCTTGCGCTCTCCAATTTACAACGCCATATTTAGATTCTCATGTTTGCCGTCCATCCAACTCAGCTTGGGTCACCCCTCCGGTTGTGTTTCAAGAATATCTTTTGGGGTTTGGGATTTCCTCCATTAGCTGGACGTGCCCCAACCATTTTAGTCAATGTTTTTTATATATATTTAATTAGGTTAGGATCGCTGTAAAGGTTTTCCTGCTCATGTTTTTACCTAATCCGAGATGTAACATAACATTCATTTAAACAATTAGGATTTTTTTTAAACTGCGTTTTTTTACATTTGGTTACGAGTTGCCTGCTGAGTGAAAAATCTTGGGTTGAATACCTGGTGGAGATATAGCTTTTGATTGAGTTTTGAGTATCAGTTTAGACGATATTTTATAACAATCAGAATGCAGAAACTTATTATTATTGTGTGGGTATTAATATTTCTGAATTTACCTCATTGTTGAGGTAAATCTTTAAAATGTGTTTCGTTTTTACACAGATAATTTTTCGTTAATAAAACTCCATAATTTCGAGAAAATTTCAAATTGCTTTTCGCAGCCACAAAATCCACATGTCCGATTGGTTCAGTGAAGTTCTCTGATAGTTTTGTACAGTTCTTGTCTGAATATTGACACGAAAAAGTTAGTGCACTCACAAAGGATGTGCTCAGAACTTTGATCTGGGTGAATCGTATAAACTGAATACAAATTTGACGTCATGAACTGGAAAATTTACACTAGAATAATACACAATAATGTGTAAATTTTCAACTCGTCAAACGAAATAATGTGGAATTAGATTTATAACAGACTGGAAAACAGAAGCAACAGATTGGTACAAATGAAAGATAATTCAGGATTTTGCCAAGACCCACCCAGGTTTGTCTAGCTTAAAAGTCTATTTTATTTTATATTCCTCTTCTGGAAACTAACATGTCTCTTATCATTAAAATTAATTAATATTTATAATAAATAAAAATAAAAAACTTTTTTTATTTATTAAAAATATTAATTAATTTAAATGGAATTCCATCAAGAACTGACGATCAAAAAGTTAAATATAATGTCTCTTATAAATTTCAATTCTGGGATTGGTTTGTAACAGCTATGGCTGCCTCTCTTCAACTCCACTCCGCCCTGTCCTCTGTCAGCCTCTTCATCCACGTAGCTACTACAGCACATGTCGTCAATCACCTGGTCCATGTAGCTCTTTCTTGGTCGGCCTCTATATTTGCTGCCCTCTACCATTCCCTCCGCGATGGTTACGAGCAGACCCGGGTGCCTCATGTTATGGCCAATCCAGTTGGATCGTCGTTGGGCGATTCTTTTGAGGAGTTACCTTGTTTCCCGGCTCAGCTCAGCACCTCACAATTTTGGATGTGATCCGACCAGTGGATCTTCAACATACGTCTGTAACACCACATCTCGAATGCAGACAGGCATTCTTTTTCCCTCTAGCCTACGGTCCATGTCTCACAGCCATATAGGCAAGACACTCCAGACTAAGGTCTTAATGAGGTTTTTCCTTATTCTTAGTTCGATATTGGTGGATTCGATAATTTTAGATTTTTTATTATATGCTATCTTAGCCTGAAGGATCCTGCTTACTATTTCTGCATTTGAGCGTCCGTCTTGCGATATACGGCTGCCCAGGTAGACGAATTCCTTTATTTGTTTTATGGTTGTATTGTTGAGAGTTATATTTATAAGCGTTTGCCCTCTTCCTACAGCCATATATTTTGTCTTCTCTTTGTTAATTGACATATTGTAATGAGATGATAGGATGTCTTGCATATTTTGTAGGGCCTAATTTACTAACATGTACTTTGAATAAATTATATATTATTTTAAATGCACTCAATAACAAGTTGCCATATTCTGGAGACATTATATACAATATTAGTCGTCTCATAGGTCCAGACTGAAAACATAAAGAAATACTATTCCTTCTCCAATATTCAAACTCGGGACATTAAACTCAGCACTCAGATAAAATACCAACTGAGCCACGAATACCGACTTTTTAGTATGTTGAAAATAAATAAATATGTTTATAAATTTAATTATATATTGTACCTACTCACAGACCTTTTGGTCAAAAATATGGTGCACTATTATAAGTAGATATACACTTACTATGTACGACGAGTCTACTGTTTCCTTATAATCAGTACTTTTTTGGAACTCTTAGTGCAGTGTCCGTAAGGTATAATCGTTCTCCGGACTCAGTTTTTGTTATGACAGGGTTAGAAATGAGGACATAAAGAAATAATGTAAGATGAAGAAAGATGTCATTGATATAATGTAAGTGAACACATTGAGATGGTTTGCCTACATGGGGAGAATGAATGAGGAACGCCTTACCAAGAAAATATACATACACTGCGGACAATAATGGATTGAGAGATCGAGGTCACCCAAGAAAGGGATGGTACGATCATGTGAATGGTATTTTGAAAGACGGAAATGTTAGAGGCGCGAACAACAGACAAGCATACATAAGACGGATGTATGAATGTGGACGAGGCGATGAATGAGTTTCATGATAGAAATATGTGACGTTCAGTTCTCTGCCTACCCCGTGAGGGACAAGTTGTTGTGGTAAGTATGTATGTATGTATGTATACGTATTCTTAAAGAGTTTTTCTTTTACATAAATAATTTAACCATACTGATTTTCTGCCGAAAATTTTGCCAAACATTTTTAAACGTAGCCAAAGTTTGGTTATTAAACGTACAAAGTTTGGCTTGTTCAGTATTTACTATGTATAATTTATTATGGATTATAAACAAAAAAAAAAATCAGTACGCAAATGGTTGTTTTAAGTCCCCATAAGCAGAACGGATAATGGTGATGGAAGAACAACATTCAGATACTAAATCATCATTCATTCTTTCGAGTTATCAATTAAGAAACTGTCGACATTGAAAGTTTTTCCAAGTTTTTTTTTTTCTAATTAAAGATACAAATATTTATTGATCGGAAACATCTTATTAAAATTGATGAACAAACTTATTCATTGGTTGATAAGTTTGAAGCAGCCACCACAGAATCTGCCTTTCAATCGATTTTATCAAATGTTTTTACCAACCGAACGAATATGAGCAAATTATTTCCAAGTTTTAGAAAATACGCCTCAGGTGGTGTCTTAGGACAGAAACTCTTAGTAACAAGAATCAAAAATCGTTTGATTGAATCATTAAGTCGTTCATTTTGATACGATTCGTTCTGTTCATATTGATCAATCCTCTTGTAAAAAATTTTAAAATATATTATTTTCCAACTAACCAAGTAACGAAATAAGACAACAAAGTAGGTACATATGTACATTATGCATTTGCGATATCGGCAGATGAAAAACAGATTGGAGAATTTGAAGGAAGTAGACTTACTGTGCCAGCCGTTTTCTATCTTCTCGCTCGCTTGAGCTTCTCTCCTTGCCACTGGCTCAACATTATTCTTCACTTTAATTGTTAGTAATATTTTGTACGTGCAAATCCCGCGAACATTTAAAGCTTTTGTATTATTATGCGCACGGCACGGAGTTAGTTGTTTGACATTTTGAAGTGTGGCATGTTGCCATGCAGATATTATTGTTGCCACGTTTAATGTGTGCATGTAGGTGAGAAAGGGTTTTCGGTATGTCAAGAGATAAGGATAAGTATGAATTAAAATTATTTTTTATCTACGTGAACACTAACGCGACGTCCTACGTAGGCGATTCAAAGCGAATGCGAAGCGGCGCGGCACGGCGCGAAAATAACAAACAGTCGGTAACTATGGTAAGTGTCCTACGTTACCGACCGCGAGTTGGTTTCGATGCGGCGAGGCGCGATGCGAAGCGAACGCGATCAGTTGGTTTGATATTTTCGCGCGAATCGATATCGGTGCCATTGTTTTTTGACATATCAGAAACAGAAATTTTAATTTCTGTCCATGAACGTTCCATATTATTTTTTTTTTATTTTTTTTTTATTTATTTTTATAAATAGTCAACAGCTGCATAATTTTTTTATATAAAACAATTACATATAAATTGAGCCAATTACAGACTATTATATATTAGTACTTCACATAGAACACGTACACGCATTCATAGAAAACATGTAAATATGAAAATATAAAGTAACATTTATTTATTTATTAATTTATTTGGATTAGTAAACAGTCATGTTAACACTTACAATACACAAACGATTTACAGAAATGAGACCAATTACATACCAATCCCAGAAAGTACAGAATAATGACAGTTACAAAAAATTGAATAAAAAAAAAAGCATTTCATATATTGTTATAAGTATAAGAAGGATGTGCATGGTTATAGGATGGGTTGTAAGGAGTGAAGTAAACATATTTATTAATATTTATTCAACTATCGTTGTAGGCGAATGCAACCTTTTATATAGTTCAATTTTGTATCGCAGTTGGCTACTATCAAACATGTCCAGGCCTGCAAAGTTATTGTCGTAACTATTGCAAGCCCGCACAATGAATGCGTTCTGCCCTGTAGTGGTACGCACTCGGTCTGTGTAGAATAGGGTGTTACGTCTGCCACTTCGCATCGGGACATGAAATGGAATTAATTTTAATATGTCGGGTGAGTCAATTATGTAATTTAGAATTTTGTATAATGTCATTTGGTCAGTAACGGTACGTCTAAGTTCCAATGTCTCAATGTTGAAAGCTGTTAAAATATCTGATTTAGATGCAAATCTGTGATATGAACGAAAGTTGAGGTAATTTAAAAATTTATTCTGCACTCTTTCCAATCGGTGTGACTTAGTCACGTGGATAGGATTCCATATTTCAGAGGCAAATTCGAGGTGGGGTCTAACATATGTATAGTATAATAAGATTAATGTATTAAGATTGCGAAAAGATTTAGATAGTCTGAGGATGAAACCCAACATGCTAGACGCTTTCGAGATTATATTATCAAAATGTTCATTGTACATTAATTTAGTGTCAAGTGCAACACCAAGATCTCTTATAGACAATTTTCTTATCAAAAAAATATTACTGAAGTTATATTTGAAATGAATTATATTGCGATTTCTAGTGAATGAAATACAGAGACATTTGGATACATTTAAAATTAGGTTATTGTTGTTACAGTAAGTCTTGAGCCGATTTAAATCTTCTTGGAGTTTCAAACAATCGTCAATGCTACGGACCGCCATAAATATTTTCATATCGTCAGCGTAAAGTAAAACGCGCGCAAAAAGAAAACAGTTGATAATGTCATTAACAAAAATATTAAACAGCAATGGACCTAATATAGATCCTTGCGGAACACCCGATGTGACATTGACCCAGTCTGACATAAATCCGCCGATCACCACCATTTGCGACCTATTTTTTAAGTATGAACAGAGCCATCTTAAAAGGTTTCCGTGTATACCTATAGATTGTAATTTTTTCATTAGCAGTTCGTGATCAACCTTATCAAACGCTTTGCTATAATCTGTATAGATAGCGTCTACTTGGATTTTTTCATCCATGTGACGAGACACGAAGTCTGTGAAGAGCACAAGATTAGTATTAACTGATTTACCCTTTACGAATCCATGTTGTTCCGGGATTAGGAATGGTTTTAGACTAAAGTGAAGATGATCTGAAATAATTTTTTCGAAAATTTTTGAGAACAGGGGTAGTTTTGATATTGGCCGATAGTTACTAATTTCCTGTTTTTGCCCAGATTTAAATATTGGCGTTATAATGCCTTTTTTCCATTCATTGGGAAAAACTCATTCGACTAAGGACCTTTGAAATAGCAAATACAAAGGGAATACAATATTTCTTGCACATTTAGTAATAAATATAGTAGGAATACCATCTGATCCTGGACCTTTGTTAGGCTCCAACTGACAGATATATTTAAATACAAGGTTTTCATCAAGCTGAAGCCGATTTAAATTAGGTTCGCTACTATTCGAGAATGGACTATAGGGCGAGTAATTATTTGAATTATTATTTGAAACGAATACCGAAGCAAAGTGTTTTGAAAATAAATCTGCTATGTCTTGTCCAGTATTCACAGTATCATTACCTAATTTCATTGTGCTTGGAATGAAGTTAATAGTTTTTTTTGATTTTACATATTGCCAAAAAGATTTAGGGTTACCTCTTATATTATATTCGGTATTAAATATATAACGATCGTAGCATTCTCTTGTCATTCTTTTTTGTCTCGATCTGAGTAAGGAAAATGTTGCATAATCGATGGGGTTTCTAAATATTTTATATTTTCTATGGTATTTTAGTTTTTCTTTCATAACTTTGATTAGCGAGGATGTATACCAAGTGGGATAGTTTCGATCTTTAACATCAATTGTAGGTATAAACTCATTAATTAGACTATTAAGTATTTCATAAAATTTGGCAACAGCAGAGTTGATGTCTGTCTCTAGAGTTAATAGATTCCAATCTATTTGAGATAGTTTTCTATTGATTTCATCAAAATTACCCTTACTATATATACGTTTTCGTTTGATGTTTTCGGTTAGAGGTTGAATGGTATTAGTTGATATATTGATTATGATTGATTTATGATGATTATCTTCAGGCACAAATTTAATGTCGCTTAAGGTAATCTTTGATTCTATATTACTCAACACTAAATCCAGGATTCTACCATTCATATTCTTCAACCAATTAAATTGGTTGAGATCGGTTGCATTTATATTATCAACAAATAAGAGAAAAAATAAACATAAGAGAAAAAATATATATATATATATATATAACTGCATGAATACAAAATAATGAAAATATAGCCACATCGTCACTGAAGGGGTCACATAAAAATCAATGTATTGTAAGTGGGTACCTACAACGGCACTGCATTTACGACCGTGCGATGATTCATTAAATTTCAACATTAATGTGCGGGTGACCTATCTCCAGCAATGGGTAGTTTACAAAATAAAAAATAAAATCCAATATAAATTTAGTAGTATAAAGATATTTATCCAGTATAAAAGATATTTTGAAAATTAGTATAATATGGCGTGTGATTGTGTGTTTGTGTGAGTGAGTGTGTATGTATGTGAGTGTGAGAGGATTTATGTGTTATAGTAAGTTAGGGAGCCGTTAAGGGGTAATATAATACGGAAAGGATTTGTTTTTTAAAAGTATCAATATTTAAATGAAAAGGGTCAATTGAGTTAAAAAGTTGATTATAAGAATAGCAACTTCGGTTGATAAATGAATTTTTGTAAGAGTTGGTTTTACACGTGGTGATTTTGAAAAGTTCGTTCTGTCTGGTGGGTCTAGTAGGGACTCTATAATTTATTAGGCTTGTAAGTTCGGGGCAATCAATCAAGTTATTAATGATTTTATAAAGGAACAGAGCATCGGTTAGAGTTCTTCTGTTTTCGAGACTCATTAAATTATAGGTTTGAAGAAGAGTGAGATAATCGTCAACATTTGAGAAACTGAATCTATAGTTTAATTGTCTGATGAATAATTTTTGAATTCTTTCAATTTGGTTTTTATATATTTGGTAAGAAGGGTTCCAGATAATTGACGAGGATTCGAGATGACTCCGAACAAGAGCATAGTATAATATAATGTACGTTTTATAATCTCGGAATTGTTTGGTATTTCTGAATAGAAAGCCTAGCATACGGTAAGCTTTACCGGTTATATGGTCAAAATGTCTCTCGAAGGAAAGTTTACTGTCAACATAGACCCCCAAGTCTTTTATAACCGTTTTTTTTTCAACGGCTATACTATCTATTGAATATTCGTAATTTAGTTGGGTTTTATTTCTTGAGAAAGTAATGGAGTAACATTTGGAAGCATTAAGGGATAATTTATTGTGTATTATGGCACAAAAGAATTATTATTATAGAAACGCGAATTTTAGGATTTGGCAAAAATAAAAGGGACTACAAGTAAACACATAGGTATATTTATTATTGCTATTTTACAATGAAATGTTGTTCAAAACACACAAAGTTTTCTCTCGCTTGCACGAATGTCAAATTTTGATATGTTTCCCAGAAAGATGTAAATTCAATCTCATTTATTAATTAAAGATCACGTAATTCTTCATACAAATTGTAATATCCCCCATAAATATGCCTCTCTAAGTACACAATATTAGTTTCACTTCTCTACCGTATTTTTTTTCTTGAGTATTTTATATACGTACATCCATGCAGAGGGAACGATTCGCGCACACGTAGGACAGAGCCGCCGCGTCGCGCCGCATCGCTTCGCAATCGCGTTCGCTTTGAATCGCCTACGTAGGACGTAGCTTAAACACCAGCAAAACTATTGATTTTAAAATCATGTGAAGAATTTTTACAGCGTCGCGAAATTAAAAATTCAAGATCGTTCATATCAACGTGAGTTTATTTAATTCAATTTGAGTCTGAAACATCTACTTAGCTTCTTTTTTTATTTACTTAGCATATCTATTTGATAATACCTGATTTTTTCTTCATCTCCTTATTCCTTTGTTTGCCTTTCGCTTTGAGTCGCTGAATACGTACTGGATGAAGAGATTCATTGCTTTGCTGCTAACCAATCCCCAAGATTGAATCTAAAGAAGATGAGAATTTACAAAGATGCAAGCTGAAATTATCGAACGAATCGTTCAATTCATTGAGTCCGCCTGTGAGTAGGTACTTATCGGATCGTTCGAAGCTCCAAACACTAAATCTCCATCTTTTCAAAGTAGGTAATTGGATTCGCAGAGTTCCGCCTAAATTTCCAATTCTATCAATATCCCATGTTTACCCATTACCGAGGAGGAGGTAACAAGAATAATAAAAAACATGAGGAAATCGGAGTAGAAAAAAGACGGGGTTTATACGCTTTCGATGAATATTTTGACATTTTCATCCTCATCTGAGATTAGCTCATAGGTTTCTGCCACCTACAAGTACTTGTTTATCTTCTTTTCGTCTGACATTGTCAACCTATTTAAAGACTAAGAGTTTTCCAACTGTCAATTCGTTCAAAAGAATGTAATACTCTTGAAGGAAGAGGCAGTTTAAAACCAAGATGCTTGTATGAAGGAACTTTTTGTATGGTGTAATGGACTTTTTGCATGCCAAAAACACCAACTAAGAGGCTTCGTAGCATATAAATATGTTCTATACAAGGATGAATTCAGAATTTAAAGTAGACCATTAGGTATGTGAGTGTTTTGATTTTGTTTGTGTGTCTGTGTTTGTGTATGTCGGTCCCCCCCCCTTATAACTTTTGATCCGCTCAATTTACAGAGCCCAAAATTTCAGAATATATAAACAGTAATAGGTCTACAAAATTTTTATAATCACAATTTTGAATTTTTGTTTCAGTCAGGGGTTATCAACTTTTGAATTTTTACTTTATATCTCTATTTATCTCAGAAACCATAAAAGCTAGAACGCTGAGAATTGGTATAAATATAGACAAATTTTAATATTAAATCTCAAATTGTTTTTTTCAAAAAAATCCAGAAATTCTCAAACATTTTTTAATAAGAATTTTTTTTTTAATGATAAGTTTTTAAAAATATCGAAAAAAGTCGAAACACTCCAACTAGGTAATTTAATTTTCTATAACTATATAAAATTGGAATTGAACCCAGCACCTTTGGATCAGCAGTCAGATCCAAAGATGCTGGGTTCGACTGAGCCACGAATGCCGACAAATAGCTTCATCGCATTTCACTCGATGTCGCTCCATGATAAATCTTCTGTACGTCATCCAGATACTACATATGATATTATTAATTAGGTAAAGCAGATGACTTAAGACGAAGTGTTTGTCTATCACGGTGTTGTGTGTTATCCCCTTGATGGTGATCAAAGTGGTTAATGGTAATGACGTCACCATTTTGTATAACGGTTATTATTTGTGTTCATCCCCCTCGGGGGACATTCAGCCCTGATAATGCCGCTAAAAATTTTATTGCGCCATTACTGAAACTTTAGCAATATCGTCACAAAAGCTTATACCGTGCCGCGCCGCTCCGTTATAAGACAGAACTATCTAGTCTTGAAAGCGATCAGGTGGATGACAGCGTTTCATATCTAGTAATGTCTTATTTTATTTTATATATTAATTTGACACACACAAATTTATAAGCTCCCACATTATGGAGAATTTTTATAATATTTATTATCTCCTAGATTCAGACCGAAAACACAATTGAAAACTGCATTTCCAGTGTGAGTCGAACCCGATGAAAATCAATCAATTAAAGAACCGTACTTACATCTCTTAACAAAAATTATCGCGTCTACAAATTTTAAACAAAAAAATGATTTAACACATGCAATTGATTGAATTATTTTTTCCATGTCAATTTTCTATATAAAATATTTGCATATCAACCAATTTTCATAAAATAAATTATTGCATTTTACACAATTCTCCATAAAATACATGATTAGATGTCACTCAATTTTCTATAAAATATTTTTTTTTTATAAAAAATGTAAGTATATGTCTTTGTTAAACAAGTACATATACATCTTCCTACGTTCCCTAAAATAAGCAAATAAATGCTTGTGCTATAGGTGAACGAAATCGGTCGAGGCAGGATTCGAACTCGCGACCACTGGATTACTAACCCAGCGCGCTAGCCGCTCTACCATCGACCCATCTGTGATTGCATGTCAACCAATTGAAGAAAAAAAAATGTACATCACCCAATTAATTTCCATGAAACACACGATTACATGTCACTCATTATCCTATGAAATTTATGATTGTACATATGTCACCCAATGTCTTATAAAATATAATACTATATATCACTCAAAAAAAAATCATCGCATATCACCCGATTCGCCATAAAATATATACACGATTGCATGTCTCCCAATTTCTAATAAAATATTTCTAGTAAAAAACTTTTGGTACAAATTAATTTTGTTTTAACCACTTTGAGTAACTTATAGTATAACTAGTTTTCAGAGCTGACCGCTACCTCCTCAGGACAGACTGATACAAGTCAATTGGTTAACACAAAATTAAATTTGTACCAAAAGTTTTTTATTAGAAATCTTTTAAAATGTGCCACAAAGTCATAGCTACGTATGAAGATAAATAAAATATTTGATTACATGTCACCAAATTTTGCCAAATATATGATTGCATGTCTCCCAATTAATAATATTTTTTTTTAATAAAAGTCACCGAATAGTGGCAAATACATACCTACATGATTTGTGATACAATGATTTAATTTCAACTGATACTATGAATTATTTCACAAAAATATGATACTATGATATCGGATACTATGAATTATTTCACAAAAATATGAATCTTTTCCACAGAATGGTCGAGCTATATTTTATGTAAGAAGTTCTTATTTTGAAGCAGAGATATATTATTATTGTTATTTAGTCGAGATTTTTCGCTGAGTTATGAAAAGGAAAGGAAAAGAAAGGAAAGGGTAATAAACTGTCAGAAACGGAAGAAACATATTGTTTGATAATTTTTTCTCAAGTTCATAAAAGTTTCTTTTTAGAAGTTGGAAGAATTTGTAATGAAACTTGTTAAAGAAATACAATTTTATATTGTTGAAATTATCTTCTGATATTATCTTTTTCATTGTTTACCTATTTTATGAAATCTCACAAGATATTTGTGACCTTAATTTTAAAGATATGTCCGGCACTTGTGATACAGATCAATTGTGAGGTATCCCACAATGTTGAAATGCATTGACTTATCTAAGTAAGCACATGCGTGTATTCCCACACCCATCTCTACTCACCCACAAAATCAAGATTCAGAAAAAGTGGTGAACCTCGTCAATCAAATCGAGCACCTTTATTTTGAATTAACAAGCCATTATATTAAAATAAGTGCTTAGTATATTTTTACTCTCTACTACCTACTTAGAATTTATTTATCCTTAAAGGTTTACAATGTCTGTATACGGTTCATTTACAATCTAAAAAAATATGATCATGTTTCGACTTATAGATATATACTTCGTTGGCCAAAGATACGAGATCGTCGTAACATTCACATACTGTCATGACTTTATAAGATTATTTATTTATTTTATTTTATTTTTTATTTTTTCAAATTGAAGCTAACAATGTACAAAGAATAGTACCTATATATGTATAAAAATATCAAATATAACAATTATCATCTCCATACATCAATTATAATTTATAATCCCTATTCACCACAATATTTAAAAAATAACGTCGTTTTCTTTTCAAGTCACGGCCTATCCCTTCGATCTGCTGAACGTACTACATTAGCTATCCCCATTCACAATACAGAAGTTTTCAGCTCATCTTTTCAAGTACAATCAGCTAGACTATGGAATGGCCTAAGTGATGAAGTTACGTCATCTCGATCCATTCAAATATTTAAAGGTAAACTAAAAAAACTTTATTTGTCAAATAGTTCCTGTATTCCTTCTATATCCTTCCGTAACCTCCTTTTCCTCATTGCTATGTGAGGTGTTATTTTTATTAGTCTTTTTTTTTAACTCTATTTTCTTTTTTTTCTCTCCGTATTTTTTTTCTCTTACTCCTTTATTTTATTATTTTTATCAATTTATTTTTCACTAAATAAGTATTGTACCAATTTAACTTAGAGACTTCACGTTGCTCGGTTTGGTTGGAATAAATTGCCTTATGGCAATAAACCTGCCTTTGTACACATGTACTTCTTCTTCTTCTTCTTCTTTCTCAGCCATCTCTCCACTGCTGGATGTAGGCCTCTTCTAATAGCTTCCACTCGTCTTTTTTCTGGGCTTTTCGAACCCATCCGCTTCCAGCGACAGGGACAATATCATCGGCCCACCTTTTCTGGGGCCGGCCTATTCCCCTTTTCATATCCCATGGTCTCCAATTTAGAATTCTGGGTGCCCATCTGTCCGTACCCTGTCTGGCAACATGACCTGCCCATTGCCATTTAAGTTTTGCAATTCGATCCATGACATCAACAACTTTTGTCTGGCGTCTGATTTCTTCATTTCTAATTTTGTCTCTTAGACTTACGCCTATCATTTGCCTTTCCATGGATCTCTGAGTGCATTTTAGCTTATGTATGGTCCTCGCAGTTAGCGTGATAGTTTCCAGACCATACGTAAGCACAGGCAGGATACATGTTTCAAAAACTTTTCTTTTCAGACATGTGGGAATATCTCTGTTTTTTAGGACATGTTTAAGTTTTCCAAAGGCTGCCCAACCTAGTCCGATCCTTCTGGGTATTTCTGCTGTCTGGTTATCCTTTCCTAATTTTATCTTGTGTCCAAGGTATATATATTCATCAACAGCTTCAATTATTTTACTATCAATTGTGATAGTGCTGTTAGATGATGGACTCATGATTTTCGTTTTGTTGATATTTATTTCCAGGCCGACCATTAAGGAAGCATCGTGGAGTTCTTTTATCATAACATGAAGTTCTTCCAGATCATCACTTATAAGCACTATGTCATCTGCAAAACGGAGGTGGTTTAAGTTTGTTCCATTTGTACACATGTACATAAATTATAAAATGAATAAATAAATAAATAAATCTCTGATTGCATTTGTATTACAAAAAAATCCAGGACGTGCGAGCATTTTAAAAGTTTTTTTTTTACACATGAAATCATAGATAGTAAAAAAAAGTGTTATCAATGTAAGTTTTTATATTTAATAATATTTTAGATTCCAAACCTTAAAGTCGTCAATCGATTATTTTTATGTACTTTTCTAAATATTTGACAACGACTGGCTTTTTAGTCAGGTTTATTAAATTTTCAAATAATTTATCTTTCAATTGCTGCGAAAAATGTTTTACTTCTACAAAACTTTTAATATTAATCAAAAACAATCCTATAAAAAATGTCATTATATTTTTTTTACGGTGGCAATATTATAACTTATTCAAATATTGTATAACCTACTTAAATGATTTATGAATTAATAAAATCTACCAAAATATGTTCACTCTATTACCCAAACTAGACTTTAATGACAATTACGAAGTATTCAAAAAACAACAGTTGGTATATTTCAAATTTATATTATACATATCTTTATTAATGTATTCCTAAACGCTTTTTACTCCTTATTAACTCAAGGGGATATAGTGGGGAGTTATGATTTCGCAATTTTAAGGGTATTTTTTTATTGCAGATTATCAACTAGTATCATTTATTTTTATTTTATTTCATTTTCGGGAAATTTACAGTATAATAACATTTATTACATAGATGCATTAGTATAATACTAAAACCAATAACACATTTCCACATTATTAACAATAAATTTTGACTGCTGTGCTTACATACTTAAAGCTACATATGAAAAATATTTAAATCTGAATGCTAGTGCATGATCATGCTGAGATTGTATTCTGAAAGTTTCATCACAATGTATCTGTGTGTGTGTGCTGTGTGATGTGTGCTATGTACCGCGTGTTTATTTTACTTTATCGATTATAGACTAAACTAGTCATTCGATTATTTTCAAATTTTGCACATAGCAACAACGATATTCATAACACTGTTCTTGTGTCTATTGTGATAAAGATACCGCTCCCTAGTACCTATGTACCTAGTTTGATCGATGATAGTCCATTCAACCTTCGCAGGTCCTTAACGCTTATGTATAATCAATTTATTGAGATTCCATTGTGGTCGACCTTTGGTAAACCCAAAGAATATGCATGAAAAGTGATGAAATGCTTCAAGATGACCTCCATTTTGTGTGTGTGTGTGTGCCTTTGATCGACCGACGCAGGATTTGAGGAATATAAAGATACCTTTTCATTCACGATTGCCCAAACTACAAATTTCTAAACCTGTAAAACCTGAGAATATTTCTTCTTCTTCGTGTCCTCTTAGGCTATGATTAATCTCATATAGCTGTGAGTCCCAACTCCTTGATTCTTTGTCGTTACTCCACTCAGTCTTCTGGGGAGAAATCGCAATTTCTCTAATTTATTTATTTATTTAATCTTCTTGTTCATATAATTAGTACACTGGCGGGCTTATTGCCTGATGGTAATTTCTTCCAACCAACCAGAGTAAATGTGTAATATACAAAACAATGTGTACTATGGCACTATGTTAATCACATTACAAAATAAATAAAGATAGCAGAAGAAAAGTAATAAAAAAAGAAAAAATAACACAAAAACAAAGAAGATAGTAAACAAGAACAAATCATAGCAATGATAGGAAGACTAAGGGATAAGGAAAGGAAGAGGAGAGGAAGATGTAATCAGGTGTTGTCAGATAAATATTTTTGCTTTAGCCTATTCTTGAAGACGTTTAGTGAGAAAGACGACGTTATATCAGGACTTAGGCTATTCCATAGTCTAGCTGAATGTGCCTACTTCAAATGAAGAGCTAATAAAATTCAGAACTATGAAAAGAGATAGATAGTAAAGCACGTTCAGCAGATCGAAGTGGATGCCCATGGCTTGAAAGATAAGTGAATTTATCTTTGAGATACTGAGGTAAATTTGTATTAAAAAGGACATTGTATAGTAATAAAAATATATGTATATTACGTCGTTGTCGTATCTTGGGCCAATGAAGAAGATTACGGTAGTGAGAAATATGATCGAATTTTTTTAGTCCAAAGATAAAACGGATGCAAACATTTGGAAGGCGTTCAAATTTGTTGAGATGTTCCTCGTTTGCATCCAAGTAGGTAACATCAGCATAGTCAAGCAACGGTAGGAGAAGTGATTGAGCTAAGGTAATTATCTTATCTTGCCTGATCACTTCATGCCATCTGTAATTTGGTCTGCCTCTGGATCTTCCGCCGGCGATATTATACATCAAAATATTTGGGTCATTTCACATCTCACGAATGCTAATGAAAACTGTTTTCATCATCATTAGTATCGTCTTCCTCGTTGTTGGCTTATCGTGACCAGTCTCTGTCCTCGTCATCTTGATCACTATTTATTGTAGTCCTCCATTGCTCCCATCATGTACCAGTAACAGTAGCATTAAATCATGTACCAGTAGCAGCCCTTATCTGGTTGTGGGGGATCCCTCACAGGATGGACTTCCCCTTTTACCTTCAACATCACCAACGACAACCGGCAAGTCAAAACTATGTTTACTTTTAATAAACTATCCAGCGTGCTACAAATTAAAATAAATAATGATCTATAGTTAATTACATTCAAGTTTTGTCGTGAATCAAATTTAAGTTTATTTATTTATTTAACAGAATACAACAGCAACCAAAAAAAATTATGATAATTTTTACCGTGCCAATTATAGTATTGTAACATGTATGTTTTACAAGAAATCTTATTATTTATTTATTTCATTTATAACAGCGCAAAAAACTATACTTCGTGTCATTAATAAAAAAAACACTTAGATACTCATCAGACAGATTATTCAGTGAATTTAATGTACTAGACGTAAGACAGCTTTTTATTAAGTCAACTCTCACTTTCTATGTACATACATCAAAACCTCAAACCACCAAATGACAACCAGCAACTCACATTCACACAATACTAGACATGCACTACTAAACCTTGACGAAATACCAAAAACTTAAACAACACACGGTCAAAATAATTACGCGTAAATTATGTCCTAAAATATTTAACCTCTTTAAAACTGACTTTCCACTAATGAGAACCTACTCACATATCAAATTGAAAGCTATAGCAAACAACTGGTTAATTACCAAAGGACGAAAAGAATTAGGAAATTTATTATTAAATTGCTTAATTGACTTAAAAAATCTAAATTATATTAGCATGAGCTCCTTTAACATCAAACAATATTTTCATACTACACCAAAACATATACTTGCACCTCTGTATTACTAACATACCACTAAACCTTATAAAAATTAGCTAACACTGACGAATAAAAATAATAGAACTGATTTATATAAGCTACCCTGGGACAGGCATAGCCTAGTAGAGTAGCCTAATCCACAAATTAAAATATATAATATAAATATGTATACACTTATGACAAACTTCAACTTAATTTATTAAATTATTACCTATAAATTTAATTTACTCTGTATAAAGTTATATTGTCATAAAGTTGTAGTTATTATGTATAAAGTTGTAACTTCTTATATTACTATACATCATGTAAAAAAAGGATTTAAATAAATAAATTTTGAAACTTCTTATACATATGATTAGTACACTGGCGGGCTTATTGACTGATGGAAATTCTTCCAACCAACCAGAGTAAATGTTAAATATACAAAACAAGGTGTTAATCACATTACAAAATAAATAAAGATATCAGATTAAAAGTAAAAAAATAAAACAAAGAAGATAGCATATAAGAACAATTCATAGCAATGATAGGAAAATTATAGTATTAGGAAAGGAAGAGGAGAGGAAGATTACAATTTGATAATTTAGAAAATAGGTTGAGCAGGGAGAAAGGTTGGGAGGGGAGTGTAGGGGAAGCATCGACCACTGAAAACTCATTACAATTTATACCCCTTGTGTCTCAATGTTTGAATAATTCTGAGTTAAATTAAATTAGATTTAAATATAATTAAATTAAACGGGCATACTCAAAAAGTTAAAGATGCGCCCAACAAAACAGTACACAGATTAAATATCCGAAATTTTTTTTTAAAGAGATATAAGCCTGAAGCAAACATATATGTAGGTACAACTTCGAATAACTCGAACAATATCAGTTTTACCACGTACACGGTCTATTGATGGATGAATTTAGCATATAATTTGTCCTCGAAGGTTCAGTGTAAATGAGAGACTGGTTTCTATTTCTTCTAAGTACATACATACACACATACATACCATCACGCCATGTCCTTCACGGGGTTGGCAGAGAGAACCGAACGCCACTTACTTCTATCTTGACATACATTTATCGCCTCGTCAACATTCATGCATCGTCTTAGACATGTTCATCTGTTGTTCACGCTTCTGACGTTTCCGCCTTTCAAAATTCCGTTCACATGGACGTGCCATCCCTTCCTTGGGCGGCCCCGACCTCACATTCCATTCCTGTTTATTTTCTTCTCCATGCGTTCCTCATTCATTCTCCACATGTGGCCAAACCATCTCAATGTGTTATTAATAACATCTTCCTCTATCCTACATTATTTCCTTATGTCCTCATTTCTGACCCTGTCATATATCGTTCTATTAGAGATGACAGTAAAAACGGAATGAGCTAAGAAAGTGTGTACTGTCGATCTGACCGTTAATAATTTTGTATAGAAAACAAATATCTCTTATTGATCTGCGTGTCTCCTTTAATTTTCTGTTGTTTTGTTTTAGAGTGTGGCGAGGACATACCTCCCCATCAAGGATGCCATCTCACTCGGACGATCTCGCTTCTCACGAAGATTGCCGAAGACGACCGAGAGACAGCGCATCGTATTTCGATCAACCAACGCGGCGAATCGTTATTCGCTCGTCAGCTAGCCGTACATGCACAATGTGCATTGTGTTCAAGAAATATATTATTTTATCTCGACCCCAGTATCGCGGAGCAATTATTGCATAAAATTTGTTAACTATTTAATCTGAAAATATAATCAATCTGGGTAAGTTTTCTTTTATTATGAAACCTATCATCACTCTCTTATTTCAATTATATATAAATGGCTGAGTAAAACAATTGCAATATCTAAAAAAAGTTGTATGTATTTTGGAAGATGATTTAGAACACGTAATTTAAACTTGCAACCTTTTCTGATATCTAATTAATATTCTTATTAAATATAAAACTTCCTCCCAATCCACATACCGCTAAAAGAGATTGAAGATATTTTTTGAAATGCAAGCTTTAGCGATTCTTTTATAGTTTGGGTTCCAAGTTTTGCCATGAATTAGACTCAAGGTTTGCTCAATGAATCAAATTCAAGATTCGTCGTGAATTCGGAGGAACATCCGAACAATGATTTATGAAGCAAACATTCTTTGTTGTTATATT
The DNA here is from genome assembly GCA_963576475.1 of Molanna angustata. Lineage (NCBI taxonomy): Eukaryota > Metazoa > Arthropoda > Insecta > Trichoptera > Molannidae > Molanna > Molanna angustata. Next base: position 759,808 of record OY754987.1, read on the forward strand.
ATTTATTGTCGATGTTCCATAACTCCTTTTCTTTCTTGTGTAGTGTTGTGAAGTGTTCACAAACCCCCTCCTTCATCATACATCATATTACTTATAAACATTCCTTTCTTCCTAATATTATATCCAGGCCGAAATAATAATATTTTTATATTAACAACCCAATTTCATAAAGAAACAGGAAGGGAAAACAATAATTGCCAATGTCGAGATATGATAATTACAAAATTATACATGACAACTTACACAAATTATTACTTCTTCATAGTTATTTTATGAAATTAATATGTGAGGTCCACGATCGAATAAAAAATACGACAATCCATGAAGTATTTGAAGTCCAAGATGTCGTCAGATGGGGGACAGAACGTTGAGGATACTGGTATCAGAATGTGCAAAGGATGACATATACGAGAACTCCACACAAAGCTGTACGCCAAGTAGTTACCAAACGGACAGTGTCATCTAGGAAGACTCGGAAACGATGAAACTAGAGCTCAGCATCTCAGGAAGACCATACTGTGATAACAGACTCTTGAGTCTACATTAAGATGAAAATGAAGATATTTATATCGCTAACAACACAACCATCTGCTTTACATCTAGAAACTGAAATCAGCTCCATTTTATTCTTTTTTCTCTCATTTCTGTGGTCAGTGTGTTTATTTTTGTTTCTTATTCGAGAGAAGATCGACGAACATGAGCCCATCGTCGTTGTTTGATATCGAATGATGGACAAATCAAAATACCTTTGATTCCCGCCAAAATCCTTCCACAACTGCTTCCTTCCCCCTAGCGGTCAAAACCGAAAGGAGGAACTCGCAAAAACGTCGTCTCGATGTAATCAGTCAAATTCGTCGCTCGAATAACATCGTCTCGTTTCGTCGCTTTATTCAAATCATCATCGTTTTATATACATCAGTCAAATTCGTCGCTCGAATAATATCGTCTCGTTTCGTCGATATATACATGTCATCATCGTTTTATAATAAACATCATCATCATCATCGTATGTGTTATTGTGTTATCGTGTTGTACTTTATTTTGTTATATGTGAGAGAAGAGGACTCGAGGAGTATCGTAACAAGAGAACGAGATCAAAGGTTAGTACCGCTCCTTGGTCATATCCCATCCAACACACATTACATCGTATGTGTTATTGTGTTATCGTGTTGTACTTTTGTTTTGTTATATGTGAGAGAAGAGGACTCGAGGAGTATCGTAACAAGAGAACGAGATCAAAGGTTAGTACCGCTCCTTGGTCATATCCCATCCAACACACATTACATCGTATGTGTTATTGTGTTATCGTGTTGTACTTTTGTTTTGTTATATGTGAGAGAAGAGGACTCGAGGAGTATCGTAACAAGAGAACGAGATCAAAGGTTAGTACCGCTCCTTGGTCATATCCCATCCAACACACATTACATCGTATGTGTTATTGTGTTATCGTGTTGTACTTTTGTTTTGTTATATGTGAGAGAAGAGGACTCGAGGAGTATCGTAACAAGAGAACGAGATCAAAGGTTAGTACCGCTCCTTGGTCATATCCCATCCAACACACATTACAGATAAACAATTCAATTCATAAATTTCGATATACAGTCCATTATTTATTTAGCCGATGTGCAATCGGCGCTAACAGTCGTCAACCGCAAAATAATTATTGTTATCATTCATACGTTGATGCATTAAATCTTAATTCATTCATACGTCGATGCATTAAATCTTAATTAATTCATACGTTGATGCAATAAATCTTAATTCATTCATACGTTGATGCATTAAATGTTAATTAATTCATACGTCGATGCATTAAATCTTAATTCATTCATACGTTGATGCATTAAATCTTAATTCATTCATACGTTGATGCATTAAATCTTAATTCATTCATACGTTGATGCATTAATTCTTTATTTATTCATAGGTTGATGCGTCAAATCTTAATCCGACCCATGACATCACAAATTTAATTAACTTATTATTTTTATAGTAGTTCTTTTAATAATTCTTCTTCTTCTATCGTGTCAGCAACGCATTTAAATAGTCTTCTGCCAGTGCCTAGCAACGTCAATAGCACAATCATTTCCCACCATAAGATCGTGCATGGTGCAGTTTACTGGACTTGAGGGGCAACTGCAACTCCACAGTGACATGTCGTTGGTATTTCCTGTTGCAGGAAGCCCCATGTACACAGGTTATACCAACGTTCTACCAACGCCCATCATTAAGTTCTTTTAATTGAAACCCTTTATAACCATGAATAATATATGATCAATTATTTAATGAACTGACATAGACAATATCATATTTGGAGGTAGATGTTTTATCTATATTATAAATTTGAATGTTTGTATCTATGTATGTATCATGTATGTGTTGAATGCGCTCCTAAACCGTTCATCCGATTGCGATGAAACTTTGGTGAGTTGTCGAGAGTATGCCCGGGATGGTTTCTGGATCAAAAAATTTTAACTTCTTCTTCTTCTTCATCGAGTTTTAGGTCATTTTACCTATGAAGGTGGACTATCCTGGGAACCGTTCATCCGATTGCAATTAAACTTTGGTGAATTGTCGAACGTATGCCCGGGATGATTTCTGAATTTAAAATATTTTCTTCTTCTTCTTCTTCATCGGGAATCAGGTCTTTTTACCTATGAAGGTGGACTATCCTGAGAACCGTTCATCCGATTGCAATGAAACATTGATGAATGGTCGAGTGTAAGACTGGGATAGTTTCTGGATTAAAAAAAAACTTCTTCTTCTTCTTCATCGGGTATTAGGTCATTTTACCGATGAAGGTGGACTATCCTGGGAACCGTTCATCCGATTGCAATTAAACTTTGGTGAATTGTTGAGCGTATGACCGGGATGGTTTCTGGATTGAAAAACTTTTCTTCTTCTTCTTCTTCATCGGGTATTAGGTCATTTTACCTATGAAGATAAAATGACCTAATACTCTGGGAGAAGAAGCTTTAACTGTCCTTCCATCTCTTTGCAGATCTTCCAGGACAGTTTCTCGATTTAAACTTTTTTCTTCTTCTTCATCGTGTATTTGAACATTTTACCTATGAAGGTGGAGTATCCTAGGAGAATAAGGTCCAACATTGTCCTTCTATCTCTTCGCAGGTCTTCCAGGACGGTTTCTGGATTCACACTTTTTTCTTCTTCTTCTTCTTTAATGTGTTTTTAGTCATTTTACCTATGATGTTGAAGAATCCTGGAAAAAGAAGGTCCAATTGTACTTTCATCACATCGCAGGTCTTCCAGGACAGTTTCTGGACATAAACATTTTTTTACTTCTTCTTTTTTATCGTGTATTTGGTCATTTTACCTATAAAGTTGGAAAATCCTGGATAAAGAAGGTCCAATAATCCCAGGATTGTTTCGGGAATTAAACTTTTCTTAACCTACTGAAGGGCCTGAAGGGACGGAAGGGCCTGAAAGGCCGGAAGGGCCTGAAGGGGCGGAAGGGCCTGAAGGGACGGAAGGGCCTGACGGGACGGAAGGGCCTGATGGGACGGAAGAGCCTGAAGGGACGGAAAGGCCTGAGGGGATGGAAGGGCCTGAAAAGACGGAAGGGCCTGAAAGGACGGAAGGGCCTGAAGGGGCGGAAGGGCCTGAAGGGACGGAAGGGCCTGAAGGGACGGAAGGGCCTGAAGGGACGAAAGTGCCTGAAGGGACGGAAGGGCCGGAAGGGCCTGAAGGGACGGAAGGGCCGGAAGGGCCTGAAGGGACGGACGGGCCTGAAGGGACGGAAGGGCCTGGGAGTAACCGAAGGGACGGGAGTAACCGAAGGGACGGGAGTAACCGAAGGGACGGGAGTAACCGAAGGGACGGGAGTAACCGAAGGGACGGGAGTAACCGAAGGGACGGGAGTAACCGAAGGGACGGGAGTAACCGAAGGGACGGGAGTAACCGAAGGGACGGGAGTAACCGAAGGGACGGGAGTAACCGAAGGGACGGGAGTAACCGAAGGGACGGGAGTAACCGAAGGGACGGGAGTAACCGAAGGGACGGGAGGTACTGAAGGGACGGAAGGTACTGAAGGGACGGAAGGTACTGAAGGGACGGATGGTACTGAAGGGACGGAAGGTACTGAAGGGACGGGAAGTACTGAAAGGATGGGAGGTATTGAAGAGTCTGAAGCGACGGGTGGTTATGGAGGACAATTTTTAATTATACAGGCAATACGAAGTTTGCCGGGTGTTCACTAGTATTAAATAAAATCCTTTTGAACACGCACATTTGTAATACACATAATCCCTTCTGATAAAAATAGATCTAACATTAAACCCTCAAATATTCATAAATTAATAGATAAGAAATATAAATATAATATTCATACATATTTTTTATCTACTAATTTACTCTTTTTATACCTTACAGACCTGCTTGCACCAAACATATTTATTCGTCTTAAACCGGCTAAACTCCGAATAAACCTCGGTTATTGCGAATAGCGTCTTGCGCCAAACTTTTATTCGAAGATTAAGCCGAATAAACTTAACCCAACGGATGGGTCGGATTAAGTTTAACTATTCATGTTAACCAGCTATCTGTCAATTGACATTTCGTTGTTATTATCATTACATAGGTTATATATTTTGAAAATTGACTACCGATTGCCAAAGACTGATTGTTGTATTTGTCATAAGTCATTAAATCACTAATTACTTTCTTAACGGTATTAAGATATGCCATTCCTACTGACTGCGCGTAGTGCGCGTTGTTTGACGATTTAATTCGCTGTTGTAACGCGTCCCGTAATAGTTCATCTTCCCACGCTAGAAATTCGGCGCACGATATCTCTTCATCGCAGATTTAGCATCCATATTTATAATTCAATTTTAAAATGAAAATATAAGCTTAAATGTTTGTTGACCGTGGTTGACAGACGACGAGAATGAATAACAATAATAAGACATGACAGTTAACCACAGAAACATAGCAGAAGCGGCGTAAGTATCGTGTATTGCTATATAAAAAAAAACAATTGCGACGAAAAATGTCCAAATGAGTAGTCATCTACCTGGTATCCCCCGAATAGCTAACCGGCGGTTAAATTCTGTTGGTGCAAGAAGTTATTTTAAACCCACGGTTACCAAGTTAAGTATTCGAGGATTAAGAAGAATAGTGTACTACTTTGGTGCAAGCGGGCAACAGACGAGTGTTGTCGAAATTACTTGAAAATAAGTCCTCCATATTGTGTTAATCAATAAACGTCTTTCGCTTTTATGACTTTCAACAGAATACTTGGCAAAGACTTTGTATGGAGCAGATTCTCTGTTCATATTCACTGCAGTGGATATTATAATATGAAGTTTCCCAGCAACTCCGGTGATACTTTGCCTGAAGGCTCCAAGATAATCTTCTCTGGTACCAAGAAACTCTTGCTGCCATAACACTACATAAATACCTGGTTTAACATTGTGGATAAACCAGTTATATTTTCATACATTGTGCATGAAAAGTCATAAGGTCAAATAACTCTCTAACTAAACAAAAATAAACACATCTGGATTATTGTCGGCCTTCTTGGCTCAGTTGAATATGTATGTGACTGCTAATCCAAGGGTCCCGGGTTCGATTCCCGGTGGAGACACAGTTTTTAATTGTGTTTTCAGTCTGGATCTGTGAGACGATAATATCGTGTCTCCAGATTGTGGCAACTTGTTATTGGGTGCGTGTTAAGTTAATATTTGACATGGTAGCTGTTAGTTGCCCGAGAAGCAATATAAATTAAATTATAGCCAACTGCCGTGGCACAATTAGTAAGCCGTTTGGCATCTGTGGGGGCTTCCTGGGTTCGATACCCGGCAGAGGAGAAATTAATTTCAATACATTTCTCATGCAAATATTACTTCTCTGGGCTGGAAACACTGGTCGGTTGGAATGAATTGCCATACGGCAGTAAACTCGCCTCTTGCGCAGGTTGAAAGGAAGTGTTTATTATTATTGTTATTGCTTCATTAGGTATTATTTCACTCAATCATATTTCTGATTTGTTCCATAAAAAATAATTTCCTTTGATTTGACGATCGTTTCGGCTGATTTTGTTCTTGTCAACTGACAAACAAATGAAGAAATATTTTCTCCTATATAAATTTATACAAATGTTTGCATTTGACAGGACAGCTCTGCCCCCTCTAGGTAACATGTCATTTAGCTAAAAAAATAACTCAATGTTTGGAAGTGACAGTTGTCACGTGACTGTCAACTATCACTTCCATACATTCCATACATCTTATCTTGTTTCTTTTAATGAGCTATATGACACGTTGTCTAGGGGGGCTGGACTGAATGTACTTGCATACACTGAGAAATAAAAGAAATTATAAATTGTGAGATTATACAAGATAAAAAAGTGGGCGCGATTTTCTATTATTAATGTCAAGGATATCTATCTCCTCCTTAGCTTTTATCCCACAAGGTGGTGGAGTCTCGTTTCTGCACTCCTCCACTTCGTTTTATCCTGAGCATCGTCCTTAAAGACATCAAATGCACGAATATCCGTTGTAAAATAATTCTTGCTCAATCACTTCCTCTTCCATTGCTTGATTATGCCGATGTATGCTACTTGGATGCAAATGAAGTGCATCTCAATAAACTTGAACGTCTTCAGAATATATGTATCAGATTCGTTTTTGGGTTGAAAAAATTTGATCGCATATCACCTTACCGCAATCTTCTTTGTTGGCCCAGGATACGCCAGCGGCGCAATATACACATTTTGTCACTATTGTACAATATTCTCTCGAACCCAAACCTGCCACAGTACCTCAAAAGCAAATTCACTTATTTATCCAGTCATGGACTTCCACTCCGATCTGCTGAATGTACAACACTTTTCATACCTATCCATAATACAGAATTTCTCAGCTCTTCGTTCGAAGTACAATCAGCAAGATTATGGAATAGCCTTAGTCCGGATATTGCGTCGTCTAACTCACTTAGTATTTTCAAGAAAAAACTAAAGAGGGAATATTTATCCTTGAACACCTGATCCCGATTTCCTCTCCTGTCCTTACCATATCCATTTTCTTGCTATGAATTATAATTTTTTTTTTGTTTAAATAGTATTTAAGTGTTATACGTATTTTCTTTGATTTCTTTTACTCTTTTTTATTTGCTGTTGTACATACACAATGTTGTCATACTTTGTTATCTGGTTGGTTGGAAGAAATTGCCTAGTGGCAATAAGCCCGCCAGTGTACAATTATATTTGTTTATATTATGTACAAAAAGATGTATAAATAAATAAATAAATAAATATCCTCCGTCACCATGCTCTTCCATCGTCTTTTGGGACGCCCTTTTGGTCTTTTTCCGGAACTCTATAATAGTTCAGTGTCAAGCATATCATTTATTTACTTGTCAGTCATGTGCGTAATTACTTTTCTCTAACACATAATATTATGGTCAGTTTAGCCATGTCACGAAAATCGGCACAATTTCGACACGCTGTAAACTGCATTGTGTATGTAGTTTCCGTTAAATTTGTAGAATGTAGCAAATGAAGGGGAAGTTCTCTTAATGAATGTAATACTGTTATCGGACAAAAGCTAAGTGGAAAAGCAGACCAGCTGTCTTTATAAGCACATACATATAGTTGTATGGAGTGATAATACATACATATACATTGATAATGTAAGCAGTATTCAATGTTCACTGTGCACTGTACATTTAGTTAAAGGTTTTGCACTCGACGGTGCACTAAACAGGTAGGTCCCTATTAGGATAAGTGCATGGATTACTTTACTCACCATTAACTATAAATGCTAAGTATCTTTGAACATAATTATAATTGGTCGCATACAAACAGTTTTATTAAGTTACAGAATTTAATTTTGTCCGAATTCCTTTCGATAAAAATGTGTCTCATATTTTATTTGTCTTTGATTCCCATTCTAACATTTTTCATACATACCATCTCAATGTGTTCTTTCTGCTTACGTGCGACTTCTGCCATGTACAGGTTTCACTTGCATACATCTAGGTCGGCACTACGATAGCGTTATGAATGGCAACTTGGCATCCTTTGATATGTTGCGATCATTCATAACTGGTCTAAGTGCTCCTTTCATTCTGTTTCCTGCCATAACTCTTCTATTCCATTGAAATGCATTACCTTTCTTATATATTCGTCGACTTGCTCAAGCCAATCGTTCTCTACTCTTATTTTAACTCTGCTCTGCTTTGATTTTCTAGCATTCATTATTCGTTCTCTATGCATCCTTCATATAACCATACTTATTAACGTTTTACTGTTTCGACTTCAATTTTGGATCACTACCACACCATCCTTATTTGGAGTAGGCAGAGAGAACCTAACGCCATACTCTATTTCTCTTGACAAACATTTCTCCCATCGTCCACATCTCCCATCGTTTCTTTATATATAAAGGAAGACATGAGTACGCAAATTATAAACGGCCCTTCTCAGGGCCCCCAGACAAGAAACCTTACACCTATTGTAAGGATTTGCCAAATCAATGTAGAAGGTATAAGCAAGTCAAAAAGTGAGTATTTATCCAGGCTTCTTACTGAAAACAAGGCTGATGTAGTGGTCATCCAAGAAACTCATGCTGGAACTGAAAGCCAACTTAAAAATAGAGGCTCCATTGAGGGGTTTTCTCTTATTGGTGCCATCTACCACAAACATTATGGTTCAGCTACATACGCCCGTAACGATCTCCAGAATGTCAACCTGATCAACATATCAACAGAGAATGACATCCATATCATTACCACCAGCATTGAAAAGGTACAGATCTTTAATATTTATAAGCCCCCAACAACAACTTGGCCAGAAGAGGTCTTACCGATTACTGAACACCCAGCCATTTTAATTGGCGATTTTAATAGCCATCACACTAGCTGGAAATATATCAACAACGATACTAACGGTATAAAACTCTCAAACTGGAGCGAAGGCAGTAACACTTGCCTTATATTCGATGCTAAAGACAGAGACACCTTCAGATCGGCTAGATGGAGAAAAACATATAATCCTGATTTGTGCTTTGTAACAAATGGCTCAAATGGACGTCCTCTGCCATCAAAAAGGAAGGTATTGAACGACTTTCCACACAGTCAACACAGACCGGTATTAATTGAATGTGGACTACAAATTCCCTTAATGCAATCTTCTCCCCGCCCTCGATGGAATTTCTCCAAAGCATCATGGGACCGCTTCTCAACAGAACTTGAGAAATGTATTCGATTCATTCCTCCTACTTTTAAAAATTATACAAGATTTTCTGGCTTGATAAGGAAAATTGCCAAAAAACACATTCCGCGAGGATTTCGAAGAGAATATATTCCTGGATGGAGTGATACCAGTGAAGAACTTTACCAAAAGTTCCTTGCCGAGGGAGAAGCTGAAATTGCTGACGAACTACTATTATCCTTAGATGAAACAAGAAGAAACAATTGGACAAGGCTGGTTGAAAACATGGACTTTAAACACTCCAGTAGAAAGGCATGGAGTCTACTCCGAAAGCTGGATAGCTCAACACCAAACAGAATTGTTTCAAAATCTTCAATCACGCCAGAGGAAATTGCCAATCACATAATCAAAATGGCGAGGGTACCCTCTGATAAGAACCATACAAGAGAGGTGAAAAAACTCTTAAAAAATTTGAGTGGTTCACTTACTCCATCTGCGCAATTTTCCTCTCCCATTACTAAGCAAGAGGTAGACACAGCTCTGAAAGACACTCGCCCTGGCAAAGCTGCAGGCATAGATGAAATTTATCCGGAATTTCTTTTGAATTCTGGCCCACGCGTGAGAAAGTGGCTTTCTGAGCTGTTCACAGACATACTGACATCTGGTAATTTACCACCTGACTTCAAGAAAACCAAGATTGTTGCTATTCTCAAGCCAAACAAGCCCAACAACTCCCCTGAAAGCTACCGCCCTATAGCGTTGTTGAGCGTGTGCTATAAATTGTTTGAAAGAATTATATATAACAGAATTGGTCCTACAATTCTATCCGCCATTCCCATAGAGCAGGCTGGATTCAGACCAAACAGAGGCTGCTGCGACCAAGTACTTGCCTTAACAACCCATATAGAAGCTGGTTTTCAGAGAAAACTTAAGACTTCTGCTGTATTTGTCGATCTTACAGCTGCTTATGACACTGTGTGGCGGCAGGGTCTCATATTTAAGCTTCTGAGAGTGATTCCTTGTATGAAAATAGCCCAACTTATAAACAATATGTTATCGAATCGAATTTTCAGAGTGACCTTGGGGGATAGTAAGAGAAGCCGTGGTCGAAGACTCAATAATGGATTAGCACAAGGCTCCGTTCTATCTCCCCTCCTGTTCAACCTGTATACAGCTGACCTCCCTAACACAGTAGCAAGAAAATTTACCTATGCTGATGATCTGGCTCTAGGGTTTCAGCACTCCGATATACAGACAACAGAAAGCATCCTCACTGAAGACCTAAAAATTCTCAAAGATTACTTCCGCAAATGGAGGTTATGCCCAAATCTAAGCAAGACCGAATCATCCTGCTTCCACTTAAATAATAAACAGGCGAACATAAAATTGAATATAGTGTTCCAGGGAACAAGACTTAAATACAACCCTCAGCCTAAATACCTCGGTATAACACTGGACAGGACCCTATCTTTTAAAAAACACCTCACGAATATCGCTGGTAAGTTGAGCACTAGAAATAATATCATCCAAAAATTATGTGGGACTACATGGGGTGCATTCGCTTCAACTTTAAGAACTTCAGCGATTTCGCTAGTCTACTCAGCTGCTGAATACTGCGCTCCGGCATGGTTAAACAGTGCTCATACAAACAAGATCGATGTCCAATTAAATACCAGCATGAGAATTATCTCAGGAACACTTAAATCAACGCCCTTGATCTGGCTACCAACTCTGGCCAACATCGCACCACCTGAAACAAGACGAAAACTTTCACTGATGAGAGAGATGACCAAGATAACATTAAACCCGATGCTCCCTATCCATGCTGACATAGCAAACTTGCAAACGCTTAGGCTAAAATCTAGGAAGCCTTCAGTAAAAACAGGTGAACAACTACTTGCTGACAAGTTTAATTGCAACGAAGAGTGGGAACATACCTGGCTTCTCTCAGCACCCGCAAGATGGAGGGGCATGAATCCTACTCAACAGCCCGCTGGTTTCGGATTCCCTCGTCGCACCTGGTGTGCTCTTAATAGAGTACGTACTGAACATGCCAGATGTGGGGAATTCCTCTATAAATGGGGTATGAGACCGAACCCTGAGTGTGACTGTGGTGCTCCTCATCAAACCGTACAACACATAGTTCACGAATGCAGTGTACGACGATATCATGGGGGCGAAAGCGACTTTATCACGGCCACTGCATTGGCTGCTGCCTGGCTTGATGACTTGGATATATGCCTGTGACGAGCACCCTGCGGATGACCTATCATATATATATATTTTTACTTTTGACGTGCCTAGTGCTATTTTTCTTTTCTAAATATTGCCATATGCCATACGAAATAATAAATAATAATAATCGTTTCTTTTATTTTAGCTTCTAACATCTCCAAATTCGATGTATGTGATCGTGCCAACTTTTCCTTGGCCGCCCTCGACTTTTCGTTCCTCTTTTATCAGCTACATACACGTTTTTTGTCAGATGGTCATCAAACATAATTTCTAGATATGTGGCCAAACCACCATAGGCCATTGTCTCTAACTCATGATTATACCGTATTTTCCAGGCCCCTCCATCGTTATTTGGGCCAAAGATTTTCCTTAATATCTTCCTTTAAGTAGAGGCAGACCTATGTTGAGATGGCTGGACGACGTGCTGTGTGATATAAGAGAAATGGACTTGGTAAATTGTAGAAGACTGGCGATCAATAGGGAGGGATGGAGATGATTTCTGGAGACGGCCAGGGTCCGTAGCAGACTGTAGTGTCGACGATGATGATGATGATGATTCAAAAAAGTAAAAGTTTTTGCAAAACTAGAACCACCAAATATACAAGACTTTCTAACGGCAGGAAGATGAGTGAAGTAAGTCAGGAGAGTAGTTGTATGTTGTATATCTTATCAATAAGTTTCTAGATCCTTCGCGAATTGTTTGCTTTATAAACTGCCACAATATCAAAGAAAAATACAATTACCATCGTAATTTTTAAATGACCTGCCCACTTCCATTAGAGAAATAAAATACCAGAACGAATTTAAAATAGCTTCATAAAATATATGTATATTCGTCCTTTTCCTCGTGACTGAGGATAGCGGCTGCAGTCCGTCGCCACACACGTATGGCCCGCCTCCATGCCAATCTATTTTGGGCTGAACGCAGAGCACCAGTCACCGAAGACCCCATTGTGGACTTAACCAAATCGCTCCATCTGGTCGGTGAGCGACCACGAGATCTCCGTCCTTCCACTCTGCCGATCACAACAAGCTTCTCGAAACAGTCCGGTTCCCTTCTGGCAATTTGTCCAAAGAATTGAAGGATACGTCCGTAACACATCGTCGACAGACGATCCTCAATCTTCAGCTCGTCCAGAATTGACACATTCGTTCTTCTGCCTATTCATGGGATGCGCAACATACGCCTCCAGCACCACATTTCGAAATCATAGATCCTCTTTCGCTCTGACTCCCTACATAGCTCCTTCATAAAATCGCATTGAAAAATGATAAAGTTTTCATCAATTAAACAAACTCATTTTGTGGAGTGACTTGGTAGTGAGGAGTTTGACGTTGGCCAAAACCCACTCATTTTTACTAGGACGCAGCCACCGATGGAGAAGAATTTCGTAATATAATTAAGTATGTATTTAATGAAATAAGAAACAAGTTTGTGACAAATTTTCTTAGCTCTACAGAATCAAAGTAATATTTTTCTTGAATTGATTTTCAATCAATGTCCTTGAAGAAATTTACCAAGTGTAAATATTATTTATTTCATACAAAGTGATTTGCTATATTTCAAATCAAACACAAGTTTGTTTGATTTGAATTTATTTTACTTTTATTGGAGGTATGTTCATTTCCGTCGAACCTAAATATAACTAATTTCATTTTGAAAACAAAAATAACAAATAAAAATCCTTTGGTTCGTTGAATTGAAATATTTTATGAAAATATATTTTCCTCGCTAGCTCACAAATTACGAATTTCCCTATAATTACGAACTCACCTAACCAGTTATTCATTCATTCATTCATTCATACCATCACGGCATATCCCACAATGTGGGGAAACCAGCGAAAGATGTGCGGGTGTGCATTGCCATTTAAAAGGGAGCACAACATATCTGTGTATACCCACACACCAGTCCACCAGTTATTAAAATACAATAATACACACTTTGATGCAATTTAAAAAAAATATGGCACTAAAAAAATGATAGGTGGAACTCTAGCGAGTCTCCTTTACAGAGTATTTGCGTTGAAGCCAATAAAGAATACCCGAACAGCTGGGGAATGATGGAAATGTGCATATTTATGTTTCCGTGTTCAACAGGAGGTGGTATTGCCTCGAATTAAGCACGGTTTCGTTGCGTTAATTTCCTTTTCAAAACTCGTGTTCAATTCAAGGGACGCGTCCTCTAATAATACACGGGTGGGTTTGCAGCGTAAATTGTCCTACCAAACACGTGTTTAAGACGATCCAAATTCACAATTAAAACAGCCATTATTTAAACTTCCAATACGTCTATAAGAGAGCCGCATTACTATAAATAATTTTAAACATTCTAATAAAATATGTAATTAAATTGAGCACGAGTTTGTAAAGTGAATAAGCGCAAGAAACCCGTGCATAATTCGATGCAGTACTTGCCTCCTATAAAACATGGAATGGAAAAACACTGGAGGTACAGTGCTAAATAACGTCCAGTAATGTAGGTTTCTACAAATAGTACAACACAATATTCCGCAAGGCCAAAAATTCGCAATACACAGGACGACGTGGCAAAAATAAACTCGAGCATAAATCACGCGGATGAAATAGCCCGCAACAAACACACGGAATTCCACAAATGGAAGAGATTTCCTGAAAGCCGTACACTGCGGAGATATTCAAAGAATGCGATAAACCCCCAAAACGAGACACACTAACAGTACGAATAAAATTTCTCCCATCTCAACTGCAATACGAAATTGTATACATTAGAGGAGAGAATGGACGTTTATACTCGTATTCACAGACAAACGTTGAGGAAGCCTCAGACTTTCAAGGTACCGTGAAGGCGATTTCTTTATTTAAAGTGAATGTGACGTCACATAACTTGAGGAATCTTCTAGAATTCCAACAAACGTATTTTTTTGACAATATATCTATTTTGTGCATGAGCATTTTGCTACTTTGACATTATTTATTTATTTATTCAATCCTGTCCTTGCCATTGTCCCCTCACCGATGTGTTTGAGAATTGTCACTTGGAAAGTTTGTTGCGATAATTTTTGGTGATAATAAGTGACAATTTAAAAAAAGTTCAGTACAAGTTTGAAGATCACCGCGTGTTGATGTGTGCACAGAAAGGAAATAATCATTGAACCAGGAATAAGGAACCATCGGTGAGATCATTTATACTATACAGTCCACTACCCAACAACATTAATTCCCATCACCTGATGTTTTCTACATAATACTTTGAAAGACTTTAATAAAAATCAATCATTTAAAAAAAAAAAAAATAACGTGTGTCAAGATAGAAAAAATGTGGCGTTTGGTTATCACTGCCTACTCCATGAGATACACGCTGTGATGGTTTGTATGTATGTTGTAAAGTTGTATTTCATAGTATTTAAAATTATTCGCCTATACAATAATGCATTTGATAAAGATTACAGACGCCTTTTGATATTGAAGAGTTTAATGATTTCTTTTCATGAGTCCTATCATCATGACTCGATCAAATTCATGTGTGTGATCTGAAGTACCCTCTTTCTATCAAAAAAGTAAATAATTAGTATCGCTGAAGTGACAATTGAAGAGTTTGTTTAATTTCTCATATATACCACGATCCAATCCCTTACCAAATTGAAATGGGATCAATCGGAAGATACTTTATTTCTAATGAAAAAAGAATCTTTGTAATTGAACAATGTAGTAAAAAGTAATCGCTAAACTTACATAAAAAATCACGTCGATCGATAGCCTCTCCGTTTTCGAAAGTCAGTTAAACACAAAATGAGAGCGGAGACAGTATAATTTTGATAACCGACGAGATAACGAGTGAGGAATACTTCTTATTCTTTTTGTAGAATATATCGTTTTGTTTTCCGATTGGCTACTTAACCAAAAATATTGAAAAATTCAAATATTTAATAACCAAGAAAATATTTCTTCTACAAATCAGTCAAAATCAACGGATAAACATAATATTATCTTTATATGACGTAAAATGTCATCAATATCTATCGTTTCCTTGAAATGTTGACTTTACTTGAGGGCTCCTCAAGGACGACACTTATCCTCCTCCTTAAAACTCGTATTTGATTCTAAATACATGTATCAACATTGGTTCAGCTTGGGGCTGAAGTCTAGGGGAAACGTCACAACAAAAAGGAGAGAATCCAAAGATGGAAATTCCCAACCTATATCAAAATAATGTGCTAAAAATAAAACAGAACCAAGCTGTGCAAAAGTTAACAACTCTACACATTATTTAAGTTAATCTCTCTATATCATTGTTGAGGAATAAATGGCTTACGTCAAATTAAAACTTTAAAACTATGGCAATGGATAAACATAAATAGTGCCATTTACTGTTGCAAGATCATTCTAAAGAATCTTCTGCACATTTTTATTTTTCTTTATATAACTTATCAGCCAACTAAAAGGTACTATGTCAAATATTGTTGGCTATACCAAAAAGAAATGTCTTAGTTATATATTGTTGCGCTATGTTTGTCTGAGGGTATTTTGTTCCAAATAATAGGTCCATTTACACTAAAACACGATAAGTTATCATCCAGGTGTAGGATTCTGTTTGTAAAATCTTTCAGTCTTTTTTTCTCTCAGTGTATCTATGAAATGTATGTATATATTTACATATTACTGCAGCACTGATATTTCTATGTAGGTACGTCAAATGCCTCGAAACACACTTAAAGAAGGCACCATACTCAAAATCGAAAATTCTATCGGTGAAAACAAACTCTATATTCAAGATAGCATTCTTTTCTTTAAACTTTCTTCAAAATAAGGTTTATTCGTTATTTCATAAAGAGCGATTCTAAAATGGTGTTATTTTCAACAAAATTGTATCCCATTGTTTCCTTATTGATTGTTTTCTTTAGAACACGAAAGATATGGGGGGCCTTACTTCAACACACCCGCGTAGTATAAGTTTCTGTCGCCAAAATATTCACTCTTTCGTGATAGTTGTTTACGTTTAAACTGTCAATGTGGTATCTACGATGCAATTGTTTAAATTCAAATTTTAGACCATTTTAAGATAAAAATATATTATCTGAATAGCTACTGGGAAACAATATACTTAAATAGTTCTGGAACAATAATTATTTTCACAAATAAAAAAATAATAAATTACGGTAGAATTTTTCCTCTGCGTGAATACTCTTATTTAGAAATCTAGATTCTAATAATATTAATATATCCGTAATCTGGTTGGTTGGAAGAAATTGCCTAATGGCAATAAGCCCGCCAGTGGGCATTATATTTGTTTATATTATGTACAAAAACTTAAATTAATAAATATTCAATTTTTATTTCATACCATTGAGATTGTAGAGTTCTACAAGAGACACGCTGTCTCACTCACTAGTCCAACTGTTGGAATATAATTACGAGGTCGTTTTCATTATGACTAGGTACATATATGTATAAGGATTTCTCAAAAGTCAATAAATAATCTACCCAGAATTTGACTTTCCTTCCTTCCGTGTACCTATGTAACTATTGTGAGATGAGACAAGATTTAGATGAAATAGGTATGTACAAACGTAGATTAATGTATCAGCTGAGGTTAAGTAACCTCAGTGTGACCTCAAGTATCATGGCGCTACACAATTATGTGAGATAAATCACAGAGCGAAGCTAAATAAATGTACTATTATATATAACTTGAATCCTCAGTAGATAGGTACGTAGAATTTGTGTCAATGGAATTCCAACCTAAAATACCTAAATATCATTTGTTTGTCAAAAAAAATATCAATTGACTCCAGACAGGGAAAACAATCTAATGTTTGCGTATGTGCATTTAAAAAAATATACACATTGGTACATGTAGAAAAACAAGTCAAAAAAGAAATAATATTTCTGGTGGAGTTCAGGGGTAACATCTGTGCGAGATAACTGTCACCTCATTTATTAGGACTGTTGCTTTCATTGTTCACAAATAAACCAACTTCTTAATAGATGGCGTTACAAAAAAGTACTTCGTAGATGGCAATAGTAATAATGTCCTATTTTCATGTGATCTGTTACTCATTATTCAAAGTTCCTGGTTCTTCTAAAATATTCCAACTTAGTCTCTTTTGAGATGTTAAAAAGTTTTTTAAAAAAACTTATAATATATTATGGTCACCGTATTCTTCTTGTTTTTTTTTTATATAATAATTGTCTGTGTGTTGGGTAAATATCGTTAACGTGGATTAAATATTATCGGGATGAGTTTGGTGTTATGGTCGCCAACCTCGGTAAAAGAAGAAGAAGCAGGGTACATGTAGATAATTGTCACAAGTATCTTCTTAGTACCAATGCAGACAATTTGTGAGATAGTATTTTTCTCTGATTTTAATTTTAACTCCTCAGTAACCCAAGGGAATATGATGGGGAGATATGAATTCGCAATTTTCAATTATCAGCAAGTATCAAGCTGAGATTGTATTCTGAAAGTTTCATCACAATGTATCTGTGTGTGTGCTGTGTACTATGTGCTATGTACTATGTGTTTTTTTCTACTTTATCAATTATAGATTAAATTACTCATTGGATTCTTATCAAATTTTGCGTATTTATATAATATATCTAATACTCGCTTAGACTCCGTTGTATTAAAAACGATATCTGAATAGTGCTTCTTATTTTTTTTAACTGTCAAATATTTAAAATTGACCCCAAGCTCAGGAAAATTACAATTTGATATTTTTATTTTCAAATTGGTAAAAAGATACATCACTTTCATTAAATGGCATTGAAGAATTATCAAGTTTTCATAATAAAATATTTAAATCAAATCACGAAAATGCTGAAAATGAGTTTTGTTACAATTATCGTGCTTTGGTATTGGCGAGGGTTTTTACTTTGATTGCTGTAAGATATGTACCTATTTATAGCTCGAATGAAAATTATCGTTTTCTCAATAAACGATCTTAAAACAATTATCAGACGCTCTTCGTATGCGTGGGATGTTGCCGGAAGTGGGTTGATGTACATAACACCTCTCGTCTGTTGAGTGGCGTCTCAGGGAGCAAATAAGAGACTAACAAATTGACAGGCCAATTTGGGCGGTGGCTGTTTGTTTTGGATCGGTTCCTCGAAGCTTAGGGAACTCTAATTCACGTGCCCTAATGGCTGAAGAACCACCGCAACACAACCACAATCGACCATCAATACTCCGTGACTAAGCTGATACTAACGAGATAAACTTTGCTAAAGTACATACATACATACACATCACCCAGTTTCTGTAAATTTATACAATGGAAATATTCGACTATTTTGTCAGAGCCGAGTTCCGTGTCGAATCTTGAAAACCTTACAACGCTCGAGTTATGGATGATTAGCGGTACATATCATTTAAATATTTGATATGCATTGACGGCTCAAAAATATATTTTTATTCATTCATTCATACCACCACAGCATATCCCAAAATAAAATAAAATAATAATAATAATGGACACTTCCTTGCACCCTGTGCAAGTGGCGAGTTTATTGCCGTATGGTTATTTCTTCCAACTAACCGGTGTTTCCAGCCCAGAGAAGCAATATTTGCGTGAGAAATAAATTTAAATAAATTTCTCCTCTGCTGGGAATCGAATCCAGGACGCCCGCACAGAAACCGAACGGCTTACCAACTATTAATATATGATTATTTAAAATAAAATATCTTAGTTTCTAACCACATTGAGTATTTTTATGCCAACTAGTTTCGGATACACATAGGTACGCTTCTTCGTCCGGACAAACTTATACGTTTGTCCGGACGAAGGTGCGTATTTATAAGTTTGTACGGACGAAGGAGCGTATTTATAAGTTTGTCCGGACGAAGGAGCGTATTTATGTATAAGTTTGTCCGGACGAAGGAGCGTATTTATAAGTTTGTACGGACGAAGGAGCGTATTTATAAGTTTGTCCGGACGAAGGAGCGTATTTATAAGTTTGTCCGGACGAAGGAGCGTATGTATAAGTTTGTCCGGACGAAGGAGCGTATTTATAAGTTTGTCCGGACGAAGGAGCGTATGTATAAGTTTTTCCCGACAAAGGAGCGTATGTATAAGTTTGTCCGGACGAAGGAGCGTATGTATAAGTTTGTCCGGACGAAGGAGCGTATTTATAAGTTTGTCCGGACGAAGGAGCGTATGTATAAGTTTTTCCCGACAAAGGAGCGTATGTATAAGTTTGTCCGGACGAAGGAGCGTATGTATAAGTTTGTCCGGACGAAGGAGCGTATGTTTAAGTTTGTCCGGACGAAGGAGCGTATGTATGTTTTTTTTTTATTTTCAGTTTATGTTTAATTATCTCTGTTAATTATTTTGCATCCAAAAACATGTAACCACAGGGAAAATTGAAACAGTACTGCCTCAGAGCAGACTTGTCTAGTGAGGCAGTAAATTTCCAAATAGGAACAATTGTACATACTATGTTTAGGATAAGTATTTTTGAAATATGGTTATTTTTTTGTTATTTTTATTAATATGTGTAAAAAATGGATAAAAATAATTTCATTTCATTTCATAAGTTTGTCCGGACGAAGGAGCGTATGTATAAGTTTGTCCGGACGAAGGAGCGTATTTATAAGTTTGTACGGACGAAGGAGCGTATTTATAAGTTTGTCCGGACGAAGGAGCGTATTTATAAGTTTGTCCGGACGAAGGAGCGTATTTATAAGTTTGTCCGGACGAAGGAGCGTATGTATAAGTTTGTCCGGACGAAGGAGCGTATGTATAAGTTTTTCCCGACAAAGGAGCGTATGTATAAGTTTGTCCGGACGAAGGAGCGTATGTATAAGTTTGTCCGGACGAAGGAGCGTATTTATAAGTTTGTCCGGACGAAGGAGCGTATGTATAAGTTTTTCCCGACAAAGGAGCGTATGTATAAGTTTGTCCGGACGAAGGAGCGTATGTATAAGTTTGTCCGGACGAAGTAGCGTATGTTTAAGTTTGTCCGGACGAAGGAGCGTATGTATGTTTTTTTTTTATTTTCAGTTTATGTTTAATTATCTCTGTTAATTATTTTGCATCCAAAAACATGTAACCACAGGGAAAATTGAAACAGTACTGCCTCAGAGCAGACTTGTCTAGTGAGGCAGTAAATTTCCAAATAGGAACAATTGTACATACTATGTTTAGGATAAGTATTTTTGAAATATGGTTATTTTTTTGTTATTTTTATTAATATGTGTAAAAAATGGATAAAAATAATTTCATTTTATTTCATAAGTTTGTCCGGACGAAGGAGCGTATGTATAAGTTTGTCCGGACGAAGGAGCGTATGTATAAGTTTGTCCGGACGAAGGAGCGGTTACGTCTCCGAAAATAGTTGGCATAAAAATACTCAAATACGCCTACCATCGAAGTATCGTGATTATCTCGGAGAACTTAGTCAGCCATCTTACCCACCCATTGGTTCTCATATCCCTTAATGAGATATTTAGCATCCTTTTCTCCGAAGCCCTTTGTCACTCTGAGCTTGTGCATTATACTTTAATTCATTACAGAAATTTCTTGTCAATATGCTTGCACAGAAAAGACACATTGACTTAATAAAATCCCTTTTTCAAAATTTTGGTATTTTAGAACAATAGATAAACTTTCAAATACAGCCCAGGCTAGGCCTCGTCTCTCATCAATCTCAGCATCATGATTTTCTCAGCATCTTCTTCTCGTGTCATGTCAGGTCCTCCCGACGTTTATGACCACCATGGAGAAAGCCTCCCTGTTCTGGGCAGTGCAAAATAGCTACTCCACAGTTCTTACACCGCTGTATTCCCGGATATTTCGAAACTAGGAAACCTGCTTTCTTCTAACCCCTTTAACAGCTTCGACCTTCCCCTTCATGACAAGCTGAAGGATGGTATATTTTTCAACTCTCAGAATATGGCCGAATTACGACACCTTACGGACATTTACATTGGTGAGTAATAACATATTTGTTGGTGTTGGCTTTACGTAGTAATTCAGTGTTACTGACAATCTGTACATGGTATACTTAGCATTCTGCGGTGGCTTCATATTTCAAATACTTCAGGGCAGTTTATAATATTAACTTTGAGAGTCAACGCCTTCACCCCAAAATATAAATTGTTTTATTGTCGATATGAAAAAAAGTCTTCAATTTTAACAATCGTGCGTAAAAAAGTCTGCGAAAACTAAATGTGAAGCATTATTATGGCGTGACATTATGTATTTAGATCGCTCAGCCTATTTCACAAATCAAAAATAAAAACTCAAATGTGCTCTTTGCCTGCGAGCCAAATGTAAGAAATATATTTTCGGAAGGTTACTCAGGTCATATTTGACTTAATATTCTTTCGCCAAACTACGGTTTTTTTTTTGTCCAATATCGGTAATGACAAAAGCTCGCTGACACATTAAGCACTTTGGCCATAATTGTAGCTAAAGTGCTACTTCTGGCAAATAACACAAAACTCGATATCAATTTACGACACATACATAGGTGCGTTACGAATCTCTGAGTGAAGTTGTTTTATAATTTGATTTTCTACACTGACTTATAAAAAAACTATTTGTGTTTGTTTATTAAACTCCCCGAAACGTAAGAAATATTGTGGGAGGAAAAATAGGCACTATTTTAAGAAGAAACTACCCTTATACTGAGAGCAATTTCCAAATCGCACAACAAAATCTGTTTGCTTATTTATTTCAAATCCGCAAAAAATATCGGAGAAATGAGAGTGTTTTTATTTTTTGGCGAGTGGTTTTTATTTTCCTATTAAGTTAAGTTTTCCGGACAACATCGCATCTACTGGATATACTTACATTTATCTTAAAATATTATTTGTCTACTGGTTTATCTTATTTCTTTTGAATGTTCATTTTATTTTTATCAATCATGTATAACGGAATTTTTATATCTGAATTTGCTTCACGTTTTATTCTGGATCTTAAATTGAAATCACTTTTTTTAAGTGATATTTTCAACTTTATTCTACAGAAAGTTTTATGCTAAACATATTTCAAATACCAACGGTAATATATGAGACTTCAAAAAGTAACTTTTAAACTAAAATAATAAAGCACTGTAAAGCTTTAAATCGTGGGAGTTCATTCGAAACTTGAATATTATACCTACTTAAGTTTTACATGTAATTACCAGTGATTTGTTTAAATATGACTATTTTTTTCTTTACTTATTTGGGTGAACTAGTTTCATGTAGCACTTGAGATACAATTGTCGATAGAGATAGTATGCATGGTTGAAAAATGCGAAGCAAACTATAAACTATTGAATCGAAATTATTCATCATATTCATCATTGGCGCAATAGCCCTTTGTGGGCTCTGGCCTCCTCCAGAATCCTTCTCCAGCCATCACTGTCCTCCACCGCTCTCCTCCAGTTTGCTATTCCGATCGCCCTTTCGAGTCGAAATAATTGAGGTATGAATATTTTTATGACGCATATATCATATCTGCATGTACCTACCTGCTTTTGATGCAAAGAAAAATAAAATCCCTTGAAACAAGATGCGCAGTTTTTTGTAGTCCAACCTATTATTCATTGAGAAATAGGTATTCCTTATTATTTATTTATTTATGTTAAAGTTGGACAAAAAACAGCGTTAAGACATAGTAAAATACAATAGTAACATCAAGTATTAAGGCCTATTACATTTTGTCGTTATGATTGACATAAAATAATACAAGTTTGCAAAAAATTAAAAAAATTAAATATGATCATAGGTTGGTATGTAGGTAAGAGCAACATTTCAAATTAACAATGATTTAAAACATAATATTGAACTAAAAGGAAAAAAGAGAATAAATGCCGTCATGGTTTCCTATAATAAGTGGTTATTGATCTTCTTTTGTATAGAGTATTTGAATGTTGTGGAGCTGAGGTGGAAGATGTCAAACTCTTGAAATCTGTTATTGTATGTATCGCACATTCTATGAATAGTCATGTTTTGTGCGTAATTGGTGCGGTGAATTGGAAGGTGGAATAAATGTGTATGTCTAGTTCTGCGAGTAGGAATATTAAATGAAATGGTATTGAGTATTGAGGGGCAGTCGATATTATTATTTATAATGTTGTACAGAAGCATCATATCATTTACTGTGCGTCTATTCTCGAGACTGTCGATTTTATAATAGGTTCTCGCGCAGTCGTAGCTGGGGAACTCGAGGTATGCTTTAATTCCACATTTATTCAGAAATTTTAATAAGGATGTCATTTTCGTAGCTCTAAATTCTCAGAAATGGTTCAGAGAAAGACAAATATATTACATTCGTTAGAACGTAGATATTATGCATTCATTACAACCAATTTCAATAAATTATTATGTATGGAAGAGATGGAAAACTTCAGAATCCTAGTTTAGAAATTGTAATATTATGAACTGGATGTTTCGGAGTCGGTCTGCATAAATATGAATAGTAATTTTATGCAGACCGTGTTCTGTTCTGAAATATCATATTTTGATGTAACTTGAAAACTATTTACATGAAGTATGTATAAACTTCTTATGTATATTCTCGTAAAAACAGAAAATCGAACCAACATTAGGATTTTATAAATTATTTCATTACTATCCAAACATTTCATTACCTTAGAATGATTGCAAAAGTATTGCATGAAAAGTGAGTGTGAAATTAACAAAATCAACCACATTATCTTAAGGCACCTATTATTTTGTTACTTTACCAAATATAGACCGCATTTTACCGATTTACGTATATGACGCCTTTTTCTTATATTTAAGTGTGGTATATTCTCTAGATGCATAATACAGATGTCAATAGATTTGTTCACACCGCCTTCTATTGAAAGCTTACACAACTTGAGTGTGGTATATTCTCTAGATGCATAATACAGATGTCAATAGATTTGTTCACACCGCCTTCTATTGAAAGCTTACACAACTCGAGTGTGGTATATTCTCTAGATGCATAATACAGATGTCAATAGATTTGTTCACACCGCCTTCTATTGAAAGCTTACACAACTCGAGTGTGGTATATTCTCTAGATGCATAATACAGATGTCAATAGATTTGTTCACACCGCCTTCTATTGAAAGCTTACACAACTCGAGTGTGGTATATTCTCTAGATACATAATACAGATGTCAATAGATTTGTTCACACCGCCTTCTATTGAAAGCTTACACAACTCGAGTGTGGTATATTCTCTAGATGCATAATACAGATGTCAATAGATTTGTTCACACCGCCTTCTATTGAAAGCTTACACAACTCGAGTGTGGTATATTCTCTAGATGCATAATACAGATGTCAATAGATTTGTTCACACCGCCTTCTATTGAAAGCTTACACAACTCGAGTGTGGTATATTCTCTAGATACATAATACAGATGTCAATAGATTTGTTCACACCGCCTTCTATTGAAAGCTTACACAACTCGAGTGTGGTATATTCTCTAGATACATAATACAGATGTCAATAGATTTGTTCACACCGCCTTCTATTGAAAGCTTACACAACTCGAGTGTGGTATATTCTCTAGATACATAATACAGATGTCAATAGATTTGTTCACACCGCCTTCTATTGAAAGCTTACACAACTCGAGTGTGGTATATTCTCTAGATACATAATACAGATGTCAATAGATTTGTTCACACCGCCTTCTATTGAAAGCTTACACAACTCGAGTGTGGTATATTCTCTAGATACATAATACAGATGTCAATAGATTTGTTCACACCGCCTTCTATTGAAAGCTTACACAACTCGAGTGTGGTATATTCTCTAGATGCATAATACAGATGTCAATAGATTTGTTCACACCGCCTTCTATTGAAAGCTTACACAACTCGAGTGTGGTATATTCTCTAGATGCATAATACAGATGTCAATAGATTTGTTCACACCGCCTTCTATTGAAAGCTTACACAACTCGAGTGTGGTATATTCTCTAGATGCATAATACAGATGTCAATAGATTTGTTCACACCGCCTTCTATTGAAAGCTTACACAACTCGAGTGTGGTATATTCTCTAGATGCATAATACAGATGTCAATAGATTTGTTCACACCGCCTTCTATTGAAAGCTTACACAACTCGAGTGTGGTATATTCTCGAGATGCATAATACAGATGTCAATAGATTTGTTCACACCGCCTTCTATTGAAAGCTTACACAACTCGAGTGTGGTATATTCTCTAGATGCATAATACAGATGTCAATAGATTTGTTCACACCGCCTTCTATTGAAAGCTTACACAACTCGAGTGTGGTATATTCTCTAGATACATAATACAGATGTCAATAGATTTGTTCACACCGCCTTCTATTGAAAGCTTACACAACTCGAGTGTGGTATATTCTCTAGATACATAATACAGATGTCAATAGATTTGTTCACACCGCCTTCTATTGAAAGCTTACACAACTCGAGTGTGGTATATTCTCTAGATACATAATACAGATGTCAATAGATTTGTTCACACCGCCTTCTATTGAAAGCTTACACAACTCGAGTGTGGTATATTCTCTAGATACATAATACAGATGTCAATAGATTTGTTCACACCGCCTTCTATTGAAAGCTTACACAACTCGAGTGTGGTATATTCTCTAGATACATAATACAGATGTCAATAGATTTGTTCACACCGCCTTCTATTGAAAGCTTACACAACTCGAGTGTGGTATATTCTCTAGATACATAATACAGATGTCAATAGATTTGTTCACACCGCCTTCTATTGAAAGCTTACACAACTCGAGTGTGGTATATTCTCTAGATACATAATACAGATGTCAATAGATTTGTTCACACCGCCTTCTATTGAAAGCTTACACAACTCGAGTGTGGTATATTCTCTAGATGCATAATACAGATGTCAATAGATTTGTTCACACCGCCTTCTATTGAAAGCTTACACAACTCGAGTGTGGTATATTCTCTAGATGCATAATACAGATGTCAATAGATTTGTTCACACCGCCTTCTATTGAAAGCTTACACAACTCGAGTGTGGTATATTCTCTAGATGCATAATACAGATGTCAATAGATTTGTTCACACCGCCTTCTATTGAAAGCTTACACAACTCGAGTGTGGTATATTCTCTAGATGCATAATACAGATGTCAATAGATTTGTTCACACCGCCTTCTATTGAAAGCTTACACAACTCGAGTGTGGTATATTCTCTAGATGCATAATACAGATGTCAATAGATTTGTTCACACCGCCTTCTATTGAAAGCTTACACAACTCGAGTGTGGTATATTCTCTAGATGCATAATACAGATGTCAATAGATTTGTTCACACCGCCTTCTATTGAAAGCTTACACAACTCGAGTGTGGTATATTCTCTAGATGCATAATACAGATGTCAATAGATTTGTTCACACCGCCTTCTATTGAAAGCTTACACAACTCGAGTGTGGTATATTCTCTAGATGCATAATACAGATGTCAATAGATTTGTTCACACCGCCTTCTATTGAAAGCTTACACAACTCGAGTGTGGTATATTCTCTAGATGCATAATACAGATGTCAATAGATTTGTTCACACCGCCTTCTATTGAAAGCTTACACAACTCGAGTGTGGTATATTCTCTAGATGCATAATACAGATGTCAATAGATTTGTTCACACCGCCTTCTATTGAAAGCTTACACAACTCGAGTGTGGTATATTCTCTAGATGCATAATACAGATGTCAATAGATTTGTTCACACCGCCTTCTATTGAAAGCTTACACAACTCGAGTGTGGTATATTCTCTAGATGCATAATACAGATGTCAATAGATTTGTTCACACCGCCTTCTATTGAAAGCTTACACAACTCGAGTGTGGTATATTCTCTAGATGCATAATACAGATGTCAATAGATTTGTTCACACCGCCTTCTATTGAATGCTTACATCACTTCTAAAATAATAACGACCCTATTTTTATAAAAAAGTCTTGGGGGGGGGGGTTGTTGAAAACTCAAACATTGTGTATTTTTAGATGGTAAATTAAAAAAAAAATATGTCGTTAAAAAAATGAAATCACAATTAAAATTACACCTTACTAAACTATCTTTCAATCCAAAACCAACCATACAAAATAAGAATATTTCATTGAAATCGCTTGGGCAGTATCAGAGATTAGCGTATACGAACATCGTGGCACAGGATTTTTATTTATTTATTTATTATTAACAATACAATAA
This sequence comes from Molanna angustata, assembly GCA_963576475.1. Taxonomy (NCBI): domain Eukaryota; kingdom Metazoa; phylum Arthropoda; class Insecta; order Trichoptera; family Molannidae; genus Molanna; species Molanna angustata. The sequence continues at coordinate 787,367 of OY754987.1, forward strand.
GGAAGTTACAGATACAATTACATACTAAAGCTAGAAGTTAAGTGTGTGTGTACATATGTGTGTGTATGTGTATTATTTATTGATAAGTATATACTCCGTATACATATACTTCCACTCCGATCTGCTGAACGTACAACACTATCCATACCTATCCATAGTACAGAATTTCTCAGTTCTTCGTTTGAGTATAATCAGCAAGATTATGGAATAGTCCGGATATTGCGTCGTCTAACTCACTTTGTATTTTCAAGAAAAAACTAAAGAAGGAATATTTATCCTTGAACACCTGATCCCGATTTCCTCTCCTGTCCTAACCCTATCCTTTTTCCTTACTATGAATTATTTTTTTTCTTTTTGTTTTAATAGTATTTAAGTGTAATATATATTTTCTTTGTTATCTTTTACTGTTATTCTTTTGCTGTTGTACGTATCAATGTTGTCATACTTTGTAATCTGGTTGGTTGGAAGAAATTACCTAGTGGCAATAAGCCCGCCAGTGTACAATTATATTTTTTTATATTATGTACAAGAAGATGTAAAAATAAATAAATAAATAAAAAAAATAAAAAATAAATAAATAAATTAATATATAAATAAATAAATAAATAAATAAATAAATAAATAAATAAATAAATAAATACATAAATAAATAAATAAATAAATAAATAAATAAATAAATAAATAAATAAATAAATAAATAAATAAATAAATAAATAAATAAATAAATAAATAAATAAATAAATTAATTAATTAATTAATTAATATTTTTTTTTTATAAAAAATGAATATGTCCTTGTTAAACAAGTACATATACATCTTCCTACGTTCCCTAAACTAAGCATAAATGCTTGTATATATTAGGCCCAATTCAGATTCGACTAAAATTTTTATACGGAATTTTAGTATATGAGAAATGTCAAAAAATTGACCAAATTTATACGGGATTAAATTGGTATTCAGATTCTCTAATTTTATCTCATGACGTCACACCGCGCGGATAAAATCCTTTTATCCACGGTTTTCCGTTGATTTGGACGTTTTCGTATTCCGATTCGCAACTTAGACGTTCGATCTTTTAAAATATGACTTAAATTTATGCGGGTCGTTTGACATCCGTCTACAATTTTGTACGCTGGATAAGGGCACCATTATTTGTTAGTTCTTACTTTATTCAATTATTATTAATAATTATTTGGTGAAATCGTTTAAAGTGGAGTATTTTTTTTACTCACGTCTAAAGAAAAATAAACGTGATAACTTTTTAACTGTACAAATTTATGACAAACAATAATCATCACGTATTTATAGGTACAGGTTACTTGACTTTCGTTGATATTTTTAGAGACCACACAAATAATGGAATTTTATTATCTTTGCCTAGATAATGGATAAAGAAGGTAAAGTTGTAAATTTTATTGGTTTTTGTAGCTTTTAACTAATGATGTGACACGAATTTTATTAAAAGTAATTGTTAGAGATTCCACTTGTCAAATAACATACTTACAAATTATATATCTATCATAATAATGAAAATCTACCAAGAATGGTCATTCTTCATCAATTTTAATATGAAGTATTCTTACAAGTAGCTAAATTTATATTCAATATTCTACTAAAGTTTGGGGCTTCAGTCAAAATCTCACATACAAGTTGTCTGTCATTTGAGGTTAGGTTATTATATAAACCATTATGTTCATTTTAAATCTTAGGTGACTCTGGATTAAATAATTATTACCATGAGTAATAACGCCCCAGATGAACCGACAGGATACTAAAAACAGGAATTCTTAGAGAATAATAATTTGTATACTATAAATAAATAAATTATGTTCATTGCAGATGAAGACATTATTGAAATAGATATTGGCAATAGCGACAGACTTACTTATGATGATACTTACATTTTTTTCCACGTTGCAAGGACTAGAAGTAATTTAATAAGAAGACACATCACTTTAAAAAAAATCATATATATATATTTAGTTATATTAAATTTGTCACATTTTCTATGTATGTATAAAATAAATAATCGTAATATAAATACATGTGTATTAAATTTGTTGTATCTAATTTGTAGAACCTTTTAAGCAGTAGACAGAATGACAAGGAAAAATAAAACAAGTATGTAAATTGTTATAAAAATAATACATATTTTTTTTCATTAATTCTGTATATTATAAAAAAGAATTACAATAATATTTTCCGCCAAACTGCATAATAGTTTTTTGGCAAGGCAGATTCTCTTTTTCACATAACTAATGTATCTATTTAAAACATTTTATTTTACAGATCCATAGGTAGGTATAATAAAATCTGAATAGGTAGCTATTTACATTCAAATAATAATTATATGCAAAAAATAATTCAGTCCCTTGATAGAGAAACATCATTAAACTCTGGATTGTTAGAGATCGCCAAATCTGAATTTCTCTGGTATTCTGGATCCACAATCTTTCAACTCTGGTGTCACTAGAATTCCCTGTAAAACAAATAACAACATTGTATTACATGAATTATTAAATGGTCTTAATCATTTTAATAAAAGAAGCCGTCAGTCTAACATAATAAACACGAGTTTGAGTAATGACTGTCATATGAGTAGAAAATGAAAAATAATTTGAATTCAAATGAAAGATACAGTTTGGAATGTTACTTGTTATTACCCTGATGTATGTAATAACAAGTGATGCGTCATAAATACGGCTCTCTTTTCTTCCAGTTATCACTAGATATGCTCGACATATTTAACCTATAAAATTTCAAGGCAAAACTTTATATTGACATATCTAACTTACCTTCATAAATTTACTATCTTTCCATTTGTCATTGCACTATTCGTTGATACGAAGTCAATCATCAACTCCATCTGCTTCTTTGTACTCTTAATTTTGGATTTATCCTTAGGTATCCATAGCAAATAGCGCCGTACAAATTAGAAATGTTTCGGTTTTGGAGGTAAACGTTGTTTTAACCATAGAATACACTAACTAGTTTTTACAATAAAATCTCTTTTCTATGGTTTTGACGTTTTTAGGCTGTTGAATATTGCTAGAGAAATAAATTTTCGAATGTCTTGAATATATTATTTTTTGTGTCGCGGCAACACCGAAAATGTTTTTATTCACGGTGACTAAAATTTTTCGGGCGAATTCATTTTAGTCGGCCATTGTTTAAGACGAAATCAGAATACGGGTTTACGACGCTTGCGACTAAAATTTTATTCGGGACGTATAAAAACTAATTTTAGTCGGCAAATCTGAATCGGACATAATGTAGTCCTTATGAAATAATTATTGAGAAAAATATGTGAAGAGTAATTTTATTGTATTTGATTGGGTGTAATAATGTTATTGATTTGTTCTGAACTGGTGTTGTATGTATATCCATGCTGTTATGTGTTTTTTGTATTTTTGTGACGATGTGTTTTGTGGTAGCAGTTTTAATGAGGTTGGTAGGCTATTGTGTAGTTTGATGGCATAGTATTTCAAATTTCTTTGTCCATGAGTAGTTTGCAACTTCGGGATATTTATTGTGTTGGTGATAGAGGCTCTTGTTGTTCTTGGAGCTTGTGTATTTTGTATATTTAAACATTCGCCTTACACCCATGAACTCCATAAATAAATTAACTATGTCCCCTCGTACATTATGTAATTCCTTGCGGTTTAAAATCATATTCAATACTTGCAAACCACTTACATTTATATTTTTATTTATTCAGAAATTCCCGGCTTAAAGCCCTTTTCAAAGCAAAATATTAGATGACTTAGCATAAATTTAACCAAAGAAACACAATTATACATCTAATATATAAAAATCTCGTGTCACAGTGTTTGTTATCGAACTCCTCCGAAACGGCTTGACCGAATTTTATGATTTTTTTTTGCGTTTATTTGGTAGGTCTGAGAATAGGTTGTAGGCTATTTTTTATACCCCTTTGTGATAAGGGTGGCTCTCTCCAGAATTTTTTTTTAGTTTTTGACAAAATTTTTTTTTATGAATTGGGATTAAAAAATACTTATAATCCTTAATTTGCACCCTTTTACCAAAAACCCCTATTTTTTAATAGCGATATTACTATTTTTACTTTTATCCACAGATGCGTAATAGGGTTGCAAGATCGCAATTGATTAATCATTGTCGTACGATATTTTTTTATTTATTTATTTATATAACACTTTTTTGTACATACATAGTACAAATGGCGGACTTATTGCCTGGAGGCAATTTCTTCCAGTAAACAATCTGAGATCAAAAGTACATAACATAGTTTCGGCATATATACATAATAACACAATAACACAACCAGTATTAGACAGCAAAACAAAAAGTGTGAAATTATACAAATTCAGAAAGGAGAGGAAAATCAGAAAGGGAAGGGAGAGGATCAGGAACGAACAAAAGGGATGGAAAGTGAAATTGAGAGGAAAAATGAGCATTTAAGATGAGATTTGAAAATTGGAAGTTATGTGGCAGTTCTAATATCAAATGCTAAATTGTTCCACAGCCGGGCAGCATGAATAGTGAAGGAAGATGAATAATAATCTGTAACGTGAGGTGGGATGGCAAGGGTTCTCTCTTCTCTAGACCGAAGTGGGAATCCATGAGAGGTCAACGGTTGAAATCTTTCTCTCAGATATGTGGGGACATTTTACGTATTTAATCCAGTGAAAACAGACAGTGCGATTGTTATACAGGCGTCACCTCTCAACCAGCAAACAGCAAGGAGTAGGGACGAGAAAGATGGCGGTCTCCTATCTCCCTCACACAAAAAGCTTTCTCTCACTATCTAAACAGTTTTCGGCCATTATTATAGTTTGTACATCGATCAGTGAGGAAATCGATAGTATAACTTCTGCGAAAATACCAGATCCGTCTACTGATCAACCACTCTACGATATTGTTACAAAAAAAAATGATTCATGGCCCATTCGGTAAACTAAATCGTAATGTCTCACTATTGACTGATGAACAAAGAATCATTTACGACCTCATTATTCAGGCAGTTTTGAGAGGAAAAGGTGGATTCTTTTTTTGGATGCACCAGGTGGAACTGGCAAAACATTTCTCATTTCGCTAATTCTCGCCGAAATACGATTTAATAATGACATCGCATTGACTGATGCATCATCTGGCATTGCAGCAACTTTATTAGATGGAGGCAGAACAGCAGGGATGAACTATCATCTGGGATGAATTCACTATGGCACACAAAAATTCGCTTCAGGCGTTGAACAGGACAATAAATGATATAAAAAACAACGACAAACTTTTCGGCGGCTCTCTTTTACTCCTTTCAGGTGATCTCAGACAAACAATTCCCGTCATACTATGTTCAACGTACACTGATGAGATCAATGCATGCTTGAAATCATCGCCACTGTGGCGTTATGTTGAAATAGTAGGTACAGCTAAAAGTAAACATGCGCGTTCAAATGCTCCAAGATCCATCCGCTGATACATTCTCAAAACAATCGTTAGATATCGGCGATGGAATAGTTGCATTTTGAATGGCAAGTTCCCAGGCGAAAACGTATTGCTGTTACGAATCTCAATGATTACAACAGATGTGGTAATTGAATTAAAACGCGTTAAATTTCCAAATAAATTGGCATTCTCAATGACAATCGATAAGTCACAAGGCCAAACGATGTCTGTTTATGGCTTAGATTTGGGCACACCATGCTTTTCACACGGACAATTATACGTGGCATGGGCAAACCATCCAGTTTGTTTGTGTTAGTTAAAGACGGACGGACAAAAAACATTGTACACTGCTCTTCGAGATTGATATTTTTTTATTTAATTGGCATAATTTAAGATAAAATATATGTATCGGTTTTTTTAATTTACATTTAATTTTTAAGAAATCGAGCTTTGAACATGTGAGTTAAGTTAATGAAGTAGGTACATTGAATTAAGAAAATGAATGGTTGGTGTTTTATTTAATTTAATTATATTTATTTTATTTTTATTTAATGTAGCTTCTCGGGCAACTAACAGGTGCTATGTCAAATAATTATTTAACTCGCACCCAATAACAAGTTGCCACATTCCGGAGATTACGATATTTATCGTCTCACAGATCCAGACTGAAACCACATTTTTAAAAACTGTGTCTCCACCGGGAATCGGACCCGGGACCTTTGGATCAGCAGTCAGATACCCAACCCACTGAGCCACGGAGGCCGTTTTGTTATTTTTACAGGCCGTCATCGTCCACAGCGCTCCATTCCTCTTTCACTCATACACCCCATCCCCACATACTTACAATAAGTTAGTTTTTTTTTTTTTTACCAATTTATTCACAAGAAATAATTTATATGGCAAAACAACGTTTGCCGGATCAGCTAGATATATATAATAATATGTAGTTCAGTAAGTTAATTATCTGACTTATGAATTGAGTATCCCATCACTAACACACACTTCATATGAAAACAAAGCGAGATAAAACTTTAAATTAGTCAAATATAAAATATAGCATAAGAAATGCACACCATATCTTTCAAGGGATAATGAAACCATCCAATCAAAATTTATTCCTTCTACTATTTTCTTGATAGTCATTTAAAAACGCATATTTGGAACATATATATTTTTAATGTCATTATTTCAAGTTTGTGTTTTGCACTTATATAAAAAATATCCTGAAAAAATAAATATAATTTCTACGCACGACTTTACAGCATAATTATAAAACTCGACAGTCGACAACTTACAAGGACTCTTGGTGACATTTTCAGTTATGCATAAGTATATTTAAAACAGCTGTTTCGTCAAAGTATGAATATTTAATTCATTTTAAGAAATCCCTTTTCGTAAACGTTTAATCCGGAACAGCAAATTTTTCGAAAAAAAAAATACAGTAGGTTGAGAGAAGAATTTATGATTAGTTGACATTTGTTTTCGAGAAAGTGCCGTCTTCAAGCGTTGTGGTTTTTACTCTCAACTTCTATGAAACAGCGGAGAGTTATGATCCCACAATTTTTAAGCGTAATTTTTATATTAATTTCTCTACAGATATCGTGTAGCAAATGTAAATTATGATTTTCATTTTTATTGACAAACTTTTAAACATCTCAATAGAGACGAATAGACAAATATAGAAGAACAGAAGAACCAGAACCTCAAGGCTCTTCTTTAATATCCCAACTTCATCTATATTGAGATGTTAAAAAGTTTGTCAGTAAAAACATCATTTGACTCCCGACAGGGGAAAAAATCCAATGTTTGCGTGTATGCAATTATAAAATATTCGAAATGATTTTCATCATAAAGTTTTAAGTTTATGGAAAATTACGTTCTATAATATACACGTAGAAAACTAAAAAGTATATTACATACATATTTATCAACTTTATACTGTAACAAAGACTCTTCCTATATATTATGATAAAGACCTTTTTTTTAAATATGCATTAATGCTTGTGCTATGTCCTGGTCATCCTCTAGCATACCCCATCTGTCCAGGTTTACCTTGTACCTTCCTACACCCGTCTTTAGTCTATTCAGGGATTTCCAGGTTGCATATGGTAGTTGGTGACCCGTTGGAAGTACCTCTGCTGGTTCATGGAAGTTTTCACTTACTAACCCTTCCTTCCACAGCTCGACTCTTCTCTTTTCGCTGGTTGAGGTTAATGCGGTTGTATTCCTGAGAAAACTGTTTCTAGACTTGAGTCTTGAGGGCGGGAGGATGTGACCATATAGCGGATGTCGAGAGTCATTCTACTGTCTCATCTTTTCCTCTTCAGAAGCTACGGCTCTTCTTATATGTGCTAGATGATGACCAGGACATGGCATGCGAATGTGGAGAGACGCAGAACATGTCACACCTGCTGAACTGCCCACTTATGGAAGGAGACTGCTATGAGGAGGATCTGTGGCAAGCGAATCAGAATGCTATTATGGCTGCAAATCACTGGAGGGACACAATATAGGTTGATGATCTTGGACACGGAAAAGTAAAGTAATGCTTGTGCTTTAGGTGAACTAAATCGGTTAAGGCAGGATTCGAACTCGTGACCACTGGATTACAAACCCTATACGCTAACCGCTCTGCCATTATTAAAAAAAATAGTAATGTAAGTTGCCCATTTTTAGTGCATATTGTACAGTACAGTACATTTTATTTCGATATTGTAGGCTTGGCCACAACCCACTTGTTTTTTTTTTCAGAATATCTCGCAAAATGACACGAAACGGCCTCAACCTGCTCTTACACATGCTACAAATATTGTTGCTAAGAGTACCTACTTTGAAAACTTCTGGGAAATATTCATATCCCACAAAACATCCTTAACAATTCACATGAAAGTAAGAAAAGAAGCGTATAATATAAAAACTAATATTATTCCACGCGTTGTATAATATGAACGTACAATGAACGGCTTTCAGGGAATATTTTGAAGAAATATAAAATATTTGAAATGAGAAAAAGCATCAAAGTGATATTTTTGTGATGAAATATATTTTTTAGCACCGATCATTAATTTTTTTGTTCATAATGAAAGGTGCTTTTTTATTTCTTTGAATTCCTAGAAGCAGGTTAATACTGTTCGTCTTTTCCTTTGTGGGGTCAAGAACTTTTAGGATTTATAAAATATTTTACCTTTAATGAAAATATATTAGTTTTGATATACCTAGGTTAGACCAAATAAAAAATTAATATTATTATTTTACTTATTTGCTAGAACATACAGCATTATAATTTTAAACCTAATGGAAATTACATAGATACGCCAAGATTGTTCCCTCGAATTAACATACATTTCTTTATGTTACAAAACCAGTTACACAAAAAATGAAAACCGGAAGTATTCAAAAAAAAAAAATACTACACAATTAGGCAGTTATAAAAAGGAAAAAAAAAACAGCATTAAGAAATATTAAAAAAATAAAAGTGTTATAAAAAGACAAACACAGAATTAAACGTAAAGAAAGAAAGTAAATTAGGGAAAAAGGAAAGGATAAGAATGTGGATAGGAATAGGGAATTTGTCACAAAGTTCGCCTACCCATACTTGCCCTGTATCGACTTTCGGTGAGCATCATACATAGTTCAAATGGAATATGTCGATGTCCGCAAAATTGTTATTGTATTGTCGACAGATTCTGTTGAAAGGAGAGTTTTGTCTATAATTTGTTCGACAGAATGGTACATGAAATACTTGTGGTTTTCTGCTCGCTTTTCCTGGAACTTGTTATGAAGTGTAACTTATTACTTCTGGTTAATCTATGTGATTATGTACAATTTTATATAATAGCGATTGGTCAAATATAATTCTTCGGCTCTCCAAGGCAACGAGTTTATAGAAATTAATAGATTCAGAGTAATTTGAGAATTATGCGCTCAGTCGATTGTTAAGATGTTTTATGAACTTTTTTGCACACTTTCTAGTCTGTTTCACACTGTTTTACAAGGTAACATAACAATTAAAAATAATTAATAATAATTAAAAAAAAAATATTTCCTATATTAAATGAATTTTCATACGAGTTTTTTTTATTTTTATTTATTTATTTTGCACTGCTTCTCCAGCAGCTAACAATCACTACATTTGTCAGATATTAATTAAATAAGCATCCAATATCAACTCCATAACATGATTATATCCTTGATATGAGTAAACATGGATGGTTTTGATTCCGCCTGTTTTTTTTATTTTTTTTATTTTATTGTTATATGTAGTATTGGATACAACAGCTATTTAAGTTTTACATTACAAAAGAAAGAAAAAAACAATTATGATTTACTACGCCAATTACTGAATCCATCTATTTACAATTTAAAGTATTATTATATGAGATACAAATTGAAAGTGGAAAAAAAAAATCGCCATGTTGAATAGGAATGGAAGGGTATTAAAGGAAAGGAAAGAAAGGAAGGAAAAGGAAGGTTATTTTTTATCTTTTTTTTTCCATGTCTATTGTATATTTACCTACCATACAATCTCGCCAATCTCGCCTTAAATCCATACCATACAATCTCGCCACTATTTGGGGTAAGCGGAGAGAACCAGATTCCTCAATCTCGACATAATTTTTCTCACCTCGTTCACGTCCACGCATCGCATCATACACGCTAAAATCTAAAATTCATTTTTTCAAACGTTTTCATATTGCTTGTAGGTATTTGATTTCGTTCCACGGAAAATAATAAAGGATGGGCTATATGAAGATTATCAATGACTTATTCTGATATAACATTGGACGAAAAAATAGTCGAACCCATTTGGTCTCTGCTCTAAGCCGATATTATGAAACTCTTCCTGGATCGACTGAAAGGGGTATCATATATCCCATGGGTCAGATCTATTTCAACCACGGATGGTTGAACTGGCTTAGTAGCCTGTGTCACGGTGATGGTAGTTACACTGAGAGAGAGAGAGAGAGAGAGAGAGAGAGAGAGAGAGAGAGAGAGAGAGAGAGATGGAGAATTGCTATCTATAGCCCATCGTCATTTTATTACAGAGTTGATCCCCCCGTGGCAGGTATCTCTCAATATTCTGTACAATGTTATTACATTCATGCTGGCAGAATTGATCTCTTGCTTATAGATTTAAACTCTATGGAGTGGCATTTGAATGTGCCTTAGTAAGCAACTCTAAAACAAAGGGACAATTTGATTCTATGTAACAACATTATACCTACATAATATGTCCTATTCTGTTCGTTTCTGGGTACGATAACGTCTATAGACAATGGGCGACCGTGGATAAAAGGATTTTATCCGCGTGGTGTGACGTAATGAGCTCCATATAATATATGCAGTCAACTTTTTGACATTTCTCATATACTAAAATTCAGACGGATAAATTTAGACGAATCCGAATAGGACATTATGTATCATCACGTCATATCCCTTTTGAGGATAAACAACAGCATAACATCACACATTTTTCAATATGCTTACGTTCTGTACCTCAACATTCAATCTCTCTATGATTGTGCACTTTTATTATTTCTATATCTATTAATATTGTTGACAAAGTCTTGTTAATATTTTCTTGGTTTAGCTCTTCCTCTCATTCCTTATCTTCTCTTTACAATTATTTCGCTCTTTCTTCCGTTTGGCCATCATACAAGTAATTTTTAGCAAAACTAACTTTTTAGTTCTTCTTGATATGTTTTCGTACAGAATAGTTCATCAACATATTGTCAATGTTTTTATGTTGAAGGTGTTGTTATAATAGAACTCTACATTAGGACTATATCCAAATCAAAAAATAATCCGCTCAGATACTGAACACTCCTTCAAATGATGATTGTTCCAAATAACCATACCTTACCCTATCCAGCCTCTTTTTGAGTCCAATATCGGACACATACTTCCCGCTTGGATAAAGACTTGCATTAGTTTTTCTCATATGCTACCCTATACCATCCAAGTTTACTTTTGAATTAGGACATTATCCGCCAAAAAATCGTCATTTTTAAGAAATAACCATCAAAGTGCCAAAATCAACTATTTTTTTCTATAAAATTTTTTGAAAATTAGAAATTATCACAATTTAACACATTTTCTTACGTAGGTATAGGTACAGTAAAATGTACATTGACTGATATGATAATTTTAACTTAATTTTAACTTATTGTATTTTTTTAAAGTTTTATGTTTCACCATTTTCAATGTGTTAGCTATAGGACTAATTTTAAATTATTTTTTTGCAAACTGAAAGCGCCCTTGAGGTGACCACGGTTGTCACTAAACAGCGCTTTATAATTTGTCCTTATTATTATTATTATTATGACCGGTCTTTGGTTTATAAATAGTTTTAACGATTATGGTAATTCACCAAATTCGCTTACTTATTTTTCCATTCCTTCATTTGCGTTATAATTTCGACCCTAACTCTCATAACACTTACAATTATTTATCGTTCATCGAGCGGAGTTTTATAGACTTCATTAATATTAACGATTAACCAATAATACTTACAATATCCAAGTTAAAATCAAACCCTTTTATTGATAAAATAACCGTTAATTATTCACGAAAAGAACATGCTACCATGCTAAAGTAAGACATCTGACTTCTAAAATTCGATTAGTGGTTTGCTCATAGCCATAGACAAAAACACAGTTGAAGTAGGAATATGATAATCATGTAATAAAAACAAAGGTTTTGTGGCTGCCCATCTCTATGGCCACAAAACGCCGCGATGCGTATTGGCGCCGAGCCCGCTCTCCCACTTCATTCAGACTTTACCAGCCCAGCTCGCAGGACGTTAGCCGTGAACGCTTCCTCCACATCGATCCGCGCGTATTAAATATTTAAATAATCCATAAAATAATGTACACTAATTAGTCACAATAAATTATGTATTCCGTAAGTGATCTTTCATTATAAATAATCAGTTGCTACCCAAGTATATCTATTGGTAAGGAAGTATTTTATATATTTTATGAACACGCAAATATATCCTTCCGATATATTCTATTTTATTCCATTCTAATATAACTAATTAAGTAATATATTTCATCCAAATACATCCTGCCAAATTGGTGACCCCGACGTATTCAATTTAATATGTTTTTTCTCAAATTATATCCATTTTTGCAAATTATCGATGTTTAAATATTGTTGTATATTAAATGTTCCAATACCTAACGATCATTGCACATCGAGTATTGATGAATTCAAACTATAATATAAGAATTAGTGATGCACTTTACTCCTTTAAAATATATAATGTTAAATATTTATTTGATATACTTATTTCGAATTTTTTATTACAATTATGTTATATAAGCAACTGATCATTTATTTAAAGTGAAATTTTGTTGATAAAAAACTGGCGCTGGGAAGGTCTGAATCAGTGGAGAAATTTTAGATCAGATACTAAGGTACTGTAATCTTTTTAATTAATTTACATATTTTTTGTAAACCTCCACTTAAAACAATTTTATTCATTTCGTTGTAGATAGCCATCCATTTTTATTTTCATGCAACATTTATTTTATTCTTGTTAAATTTAAATTTTTATATACCTTTTTAAAAAATCAATTTTCAGAGCATGTGGAAATACCATACCTTGTAGATACTATAAATTTATAAAAAATTTAACTATCTTTTGGTCAACATCCACTTATTTTTATTGTTGTTTAAAAAATCTAAAAATGATTTATTTCGACATATTTTGTCATGTATCATTGTTACACTTATTTTATTTTTAAAAAAGTCATGTTGTTGCATTAGTATATGTTTAAAAAAAGAAACAAAAGTTTAAAATTATTTTATACCTATTGGTTATATTAAAACTTATTTTCATATTGGTTGCATTCAAACATTAAGTTAAATTTAAAACATATTGATGACATTGCTCATTATTTTATAAATTTCTTGTTGATTATCAAAACTTAAATATTACCTAAAAAAAAGTCAGTCAAAAACTCCCATGTATAACTTATTGAGGTAGTAGTTTCATATCATAATTATGTTGTTTTATTTTTTCATATCGTCTTCATGGTGAGAATAATCGCAAGTCGACCCGCTGAGAAATATACAGGGTTACTCAGAAGTAACCGATACAAATCGATGCAGAGAACAAAATCCATATAAAAAAATATCTAGAACCACAGATCAACACATTGGAATATTTAAAAGCTAAGTTTTTAATTTGTATTTATAGAATCACAATAGAAATATATTTTGATATATTTTTTTAATATTTTCAAGACATATATATTAAAAGTTTGAAAAAGTAATTTGATAGATCAAAAAGATTTTATTTGCATATAGTAAAAGTATAACTTTTCATAAAATCATTTTTATTCATAAAAGATAATTTTATTTAATAATACATATTTTATAAATCAATTAAAGTCGAATTACCTACTTATTTTATAAAAAGTTGCATTTCTTATTCTTAAATGGTATAATTAAAAATGTCCGCATTTTAAAATATATAACAAACGAATTTCATTATTTATATTGAAAATATTATTTATCAAATTTATTCAGTCAAATTCTCTAGAAGCAAAAATATATTGAAACATTTTGATCAATGTAAAACGGTAATTTCGTAAACACACTGTATTATATAAATATCACTACGATGTTTCGTACAAACGAAGTTTAGGTACCAAATTTCATGTTTCGACAATATTGTAGTTAGTTAATGCCTTTTGAATGTTAGTGCACGAATATTCAATTGTATGCATTTTGCTCATTGATACTATCAAACATTAAAGATGAACCAAACCAACTAAACAAAATATTTGAAATAATATTCATAATGATTTATTTTTTGAACGTAAAATATTTGCGAATTAATTTCAATGAATATCTTTATAATGTAAAACAATTTTATTTCCACTAAAACTTATTAGTGTTGAAAAATATTTTATACCTATGTACAAACATACATTTCGAAATACCTAGAGAACACTTAGTACAATTCTTGAAATAATTTATCTTCAAATTGACTTAAGAACATATTAGATACCAACCAAAGACTTTGAAAAATTTTATACCTATCTTGGACTTTAACAAAAATCAAAACATTTTGGGACTTAGAATAATTTGATCATTGCATATTTTCAGACACTTAGAAATTTTTTCAAAAATATTTTTTTAAATTTATTTCAAGGCAAGGTACATACTTCTATGAATGTTATTAAATGCCTATTACTATATTATATAACCATGTACCAGATACAATAGTAAACATTTTTTTATGATATCAAAACTTTACTATTGTCTATATTATTATGTATGTCATCAACCAAGCATATCATCATCATCGATGACTTCAAACAAGCTACATATGCAACTTGGACATTATTATCATCATCATCATCTTCGACGACTTCAAGCAATCCTCAAATTCAACATGGATATTATCATCATCGCTTATAATATGCTATCCACAACTAAAAACAAAGGAACATCTACATATTAATCGAACATCTACAACGCAAATGATCAACTTCAAAATTCTTCAACTGCAACTGCATTACTTCTTAATCATCGCAGAAGATCATCTTGCCTCTTCATATCGGAGCTATGGATTCACCTGTCAATTCCAAACATCGCTGATGCCTACATTCCAGCAAATTTCGAATCGCTCCTGTTTACCAATACTTGCCTGCTACTCCATCAACTGGATGTCAAATAATCATCGTGCACATTCTACTACATTCTACACTACGAGCACTCAAAAACTCCCCACGTATCATCGCTTAGAATCGCCTTGAACGAGGAAGGATTTTGTTGAGACCTGGTCTCATCCTTCGTGGTCTCGTCAGCCAAGGACGACCCTCCTCCTGACACACGCTAGGAAGCTGCTCAACACTCATGTTACTAACTCCTCCGTGTTTTCGCCCCACTGCTGGCACACGCTAGGAAGCTACAGTAACTTACCAATATACTGAGTTATACTATGTATGCTCAAGGTCGCTCCATCTGCCTCATGGACGCACCACAATTCTCCCGGACACCCTCGTGTTTTGGCCCCGCTGTGGCACACGATTGGTAGCTGTCGGACTTATTTATTTATATATTTTTATCTACACGCACACATGCACATATACGCACGCACGGACTTATACTTGGCAAGCTACAAGGAACTTCAAATATATTTCCATCGAAGAGAGCTTCACGCAGCGACAGAATCTGCAACGTCTGCACACCATACCAATCTATCTCGGCACATTGAGGACACCTGGAACAGACTATTCAATCGTCTCCACATATATATGGTACCTCCTACGACGCATTTTAGGATACCATACGTATACGAACGACACAATTTCATCTGTGATATTTAATTTTAATTGTCTTGTCCTCTAATTATAAAATTTAACAATGTATACTTTAAATTTTTTTTCTCTCTAAATTTCAGATGTGCCGGGATGCTGAGGAACCCTTCATGGTACCGTCTTCGACTGGGGGGTGAGTGTGTGGCTGCCCATCTCTATGGCCACAAAACGCCGCGATGCGTATTGGCGCCGAGCCCGCTCTCCCACTTCATTCAGACTTTACCAGCCCAGCTCGCAGGACGTTAGCCGTGAACGCTTCCTCCACATCGATCCGCGCGTATTAAATATTTAAATAATCCATAAAATAATGTACACTAATTAGTCACAATAAATTATGTATTCCGTAAGTGATCTTTCATTATAAATAATCAGTTGCTACCCAAGTATATCTATTGGTAAGGAAGTATTTTATATATTTTATGAACACGCAAATATATCCTTCCGATATATTCTATTTTATTCCATTCTAATATAACTAATTAAGTAATATATTTCATCCAAATACATCCTGCCAAAGTTTTATAGTGAAAATTATTTATAAAGCGTCGTTGAGTGATTCGAAGTGCGCTATATCATTATTGGCTACACGGAACAAAGTAGTCTCAATAAGTCACGGATAGTGGCAAAACAGCCCTACGTATCTCAGGGGGAAATTTCATCCACTTCACAAACCCATTTATACAGAAACTGCGATTATATTAATTCGCCTAACTCTGTCCACTATTCGATTCTCTCAAAAAATATGTTATTCGAATGATAATAATGTTAGACGGTTCTAAGATGGCACATTACTTTGACACAGTTCTTGAATGCCAATTTATGCAGTTCACCAAGTACCATATATTTTCTTATTTTTCAACAAATCGGAAGTTTAAATGACAACAGTGTGATCCGCGTCGCAAATAGCTTCTCCGTGAATATTAAGTTGAATTAAGGAATAAATATTCATTTTATAATATAAATAATAACTTAGTATACGCCACTTATGAGCACAAATAATTGTCAACCGGTTTCGAGAACAATGTTCTCTTCTTCAGGATGACTTACGTACTAAATTAAAAATGAAAATATAGACTTAACCTAAACTAAAGATGTGGGAGGAGTCAATTTGAAAGTAGTGGGGCAAGCGAGTTATTTGTGCTCATAAGTGGTGTATACTAAGTTATTATTTATATTATAAAATAAAAATTATAATGACGCCACAAAGTTACTTCCTTAATAATAAAACTGAATTAAGGAATAAATGTTTATTAAGATAAAATCTGGACTTAAAGTACTTCCTTGAGGAACTCCATAAGAAATATTAATTTTACGTTTAGTTAAATTGCTTACGTTAAGTGAGTGAGAGCGATCAGTTATATATGATTAAAACCAGTTGTATTCAGTGCTGACTATGCCAATATTTTTTTATTATTTAAAGGATTTTATGGGCCATTGTATCGAAAGCTTTGCTTAGGTCAAGAAACAATGCTATGCAACTCTTATTCGAATCAACGCCTTTCAATACCGAATTTGTTACATTTAAAACCGCGTTTTGCACTTCCATATTTTTTTATGAACCCGTATTGTTTTTCAGATAAAATTTTATTTTTGTCAAGGTATTCCACAAGTCGGATTTTTATTAGTTTTTTACTCTCCACACTATGGAATAGGGGAGAGTCATGATTTCGCAAAATTTAAGCGTATTTTTTTTACATCAATTTCTCAATGGGTATCATGTAGAGAATGCACACTATGAGTTTCGTCGTGATGTGTTTGTGTGTATGGCGTATACGCTGTACGCCGTACGCCGTACGCCGTAGCATTTATCTTTTTTGTGTCCTCTCTACAGCCCAAACTATAAGTCTGATCGACTTCATATTAACATCATATGTGTAAAGTGCAAAGACCTAGAGCTGATTAGTTTTCCATAGACAACTTTTGATTTCTTCTCTATGAATTCATCATTTACGTTGTTTTTTTTTGTGTCCTCTCTGCAGCCCAAACTATAAGTCCGATTGACTTCATATTGATATCACATGTGTTAAGTCCATAAACTTAGAGCTGATTAGTTTTCCATAGACAACGGTACATTTTTTCCCAATGTTTCTTTATGATTTCATCTATTAAAACTGAAAAAATGCTCTCACGACCTGGAAATTAGAGATATTTTAATTTGGTTTCAACTATTTATACAACACCAAGAATCTTCATAAAATTGTATTCAAAGTTGGTCAATGTTAAAAGAAAAATATTCAACGGTTTCAAAAATTATATTTTATTTAATGGATATTTGTATGAAACTTATATGTAACAAGAGAATTTTTTTATATTTGGCAATGTTCAATTCATTGATTTCATATTGATATAAGAATATTAATAGCTTGAACTTAGAACTGATTAGCTTTTCATAGATATCATAAAATTTCTTCATATGATATCACGTGTCAACATTGTCAAAATGCTCTAACGCTCTTTGAAACAAAATTTATCTGCTTTTTTTAAAATATTTCATACAACATAAGCAGTCTTCACTATACTGCATTAATAGTTTGTCTATCTTAACATAAAAATATACTATCGGAAGAAAATTTATATTCCTGATAGTAACATTTAGTATGAATAAAAATGTAATTAGATAAATTTCTATGTATGGAAACGTTCAGTAATTTGATTTCATGTTATAATGTAAAGAGCTTGAACATAGAACTGATTAGCTTTCCATAAATAACAAAAAAAATCTTCATATGATATCACCTGTCAAAATTTGGAAAATGCTCTCGCGTTCTTTAGAACAAAATTTATCTGCTTTTTTTAAAATATTTCATACAACATAAGCATTCTTCCCTATACTGCATTAATAGTTTGTCTATCTTAACATAAAAATATACTATCGGAAGAAAATTTATATTCATGATAGTAACATTTAGTATGAATAAAAATGTAATTAGATAAATTTCTATGTATGGAAACGTTCAGTAATTTGATTTCATGTTATAATGTAAAGAGCTTGAACATAGAACTGATTAGCTTTCCATAAATAACAAAAAAATTCTTCATATAATATCACGTATCAAAATTTTGAAAATGCTCTCGCGTTCTTTAAAACAAAATTTATCTGCTTTTTTTAAAATATTTCATACAACATAAGCATTCTTCCCTATACTGCATTAATAGTTTGTCTATCTTAACATAAAAATATACTATCGGAAGAAAATTTATATTCCTGATAGTAACATTTAGTATGAATAAAAATGTAATTAGATAAATTTCTATGTATGGAAAAGTTCAGTAATTTGATTTCATGTTATAATGTAAAGAGCTTGAACATAGAACTGATTAGCTTTCCATAAATAACAAAAAAAATCTTCATATAATATCACCTGTCAAAATTTGGAAAATGCTCTCGCGTTCTTTAGAACAAAATTTATCTGCTTTTTTTAAAATGTTTCATACAACATAAGCATTCTTCCCTATACTGCATTAATAGTTTGTCTATCTTAACATAAAAATATACTATCGGAAGAAAATTTATATTCCTGGTAGTAACATTTAGTATGAATAAAAATGTAATTAGATAAATTTCTATGTATGGAAAAGTTCAGTAATTTGATTTCATGTTATAATGTAAAGAGCTTGAACATAGAACTGATTAGCTTTCCATAAATAACAAAAAAAATCTTCATATGATATCACGTGTCAAAATTTTGAAAATGCTCTCGCGTTCTTTAAAACAAAATTTATCTGCTTTTTTTAAAATATTTCATACAAAATAAGCATTCTTCACTATACTGCATTAATAGTTTGTCTATCATAACATAAAAATATACTATCGGAAGGAAATTTATATTCCTGATAGTAACATTGAGTATGAATAAAAATGTAATTAGATAAATTTCTATGTATGGAAAAGTTCAGTAATTTGATTTCATGTTATAATGTAAAGAGCTTGAACATAGAACTGATTAGCTTTCCATAAATAACAAAAAAAATCTTCATATGATATCACCTGTTAAAATTTGGAAAATGCTCTCGCGTTCTTTAGAACAAAATTTATCTGCTTTTTTTAAAATATTTCATACAACATAAGCATTCTTCACTATACTGCATTAATAGTTTGTTTATCTTAACATAAAAATATACTATCGGAAGAAAATTTATATTCCTGATAGTAACATTTAGTATGAATAAAAATGTAATTAGATAAATTTCTATGTATGGAAAAGTTCAGTAATTTGATTTCATGTTATAATGTAAAGAGCTTGAACATAGAACTGATTAGCTTTCCATAAATAACAAAAAAATTCTTCATATGATATCACGTGTCAAAATTTTGAAAATGCTCTCGCGTTCTTTAAAACAAAATTTATCTGCTTTTTTTAAAATATTTCATACAACATAAGCATTCTTCACTATGCTGCATTAATAGTTTGTCTATCATAACATAAAAATATACTATCGTTAGAAAATTTATATTCCTGGTAGTAAAATTTAGAATGAATAAAATATTTCATTGTCAATATTTGTGGTGTGGAGAGTTTAGTGTTGGCCACAACCCACTCGTTTTAATATATGGCGCGCGCTAGTGTCTGAATCCGGACGATTCAGCCCTATATAAAGACGCCTCA
This sequence comes from Molanna angustata, assembly GCA_963576475.1. NCBI lineage: Eukaryota > Metazoa > Arthropoda > Insecta > Trichoptera > Molannidae > Molanna > Molanna angustata. The sequence continues at coordinate 807,735 of OY754987.1, forward strand.
GACCGCCAAACCACCCAGTCAAGTAACGTCAGATGAAGGAGCAAGGAGTCCTAGACTCGGTACTCTGATGTACAGTAATGACCAATGACCAATGACCAATGGAGCGGCCATTCGATCTACCCTGTTCCAGTTATAGCGGTCGCGCTGTCCTTGCGACCTCATAGTTTTCAATCCGCGTAATCATCGTATATTATTCTAATTTAAAATATAAATATTTATTAAGTCAACTATTATCAATGTATTAGAGTCACTTATCCAAATAAATTCATGTAAGTAATTGCACCAATTATCTTTTGATTTCTGCCATCTAATTACCTGTGTTTTACTGTAATATTAAATATCTATATGTACGTAGTGCTGTGTTAGGTAAGTACCTACACAGTCATTACAATACCTTCGCTTGGGGATAGGCATACAGGTTGAAATACCTAAAGCCTATATAGACCGGCATAGCCTATCCTGGGTGACCACCGACAGGTTATCTAACTTGATCGGCAGCACAACCCAGTCCTCGGTAACCAAGATCAGGTAACTTGGTATCCCGAGGGCCCAAAGCCAAACAGGTGACGAGAGTACACCTAAATAGGTAAAAATACTTTTGTTATAATATTCAATAGCGAAACAGGTCTTTAGTTTGAGGGATTTTTCTTATCTCCTGACATGAATGGGATATATATTTGCAGATTTGAAATGGCTCGGGAATATGCCATTATAAATACTAACAGTCTTATTCATAATATTTACTTATACTGCGGTAAAAACATTATATAACTAAAACCCAGTATAAGCACTTATATTCTTGACTATTCACAATAACATTTATGTATGTATATACCAATATAACAATATCTTTGCTATGTTAGTGTTTGAGCTGACAACGATACAATTCATTCATCTTTCTCCGGTGATTTGATATTTGTCGATGTTTAAAAAAAAATATATAATGTTTCTTATAGTGTTTGGGCTTTATTTTTATATTTTATTTCTTCGATAACATTATTTAGATATTTATATGAAAAACTGTAGCGAAAACTGGAGCAATAATGAAATACCCATTCTCAAATGATCTGTCAGTGTTTTTGTAATAAAGACATGAAACAATATGTTCGATCGTATTTATAATTATCTATTGTTTTATTAATTTGTGAAAAGAAATAGAAAACAAATATTCATGTCGCTTTACAAATGTCAAAAATAATTGATTATGTAATGCGACCATCGGCAACATTCGGGAATTATCGGAAATGTTCGTTCCCTATACTCTTCTTATATTGCTGTTAAAACAACCTGGGACCGTGTTTATCTTATAAAGGCGTAATGTAACCGTTATATAGCATTATTGCCTTATATAATAACATAATTATGTATGTTCTTATGATAAGATTACAAAAATAGGTTAAAGTAATAGCTATTTGTTTCATACATTTTTTTCTTAGACTTTTTTGTGTATTTAAGATTATTGAGAAAATACTAATGCTAAAATAAAATATTTCAATATACTTTTTTCAAGGATACGTTAATTATTTAATTAACTGTCTGTGTCGTTTACATTATACACTTTATTTCGTGTATAATGAAGTTGTACTGAACATAATATACGTAAATAGGCATGTTTCAGATTTTTCAAATAATAAAAAATGTAGAGTAAAGTCATGTTAAATGCAGACATCGCATTTGCATCCATACAATAGAGATCCGTTTTTTTAGACTCTGGGGATTTATTGTCGGCTTGAATTTTATCCACGAACAATACTATCCCTTGTCAACTGGCCGACGGCATTTTAAAATACACATCCGGATATTTCCATTGAAGGAAAAATATAATTTTTTTTTTGGTTTTAAATTACTCGGTATTTAAATTTTACGCTACAAAATTCTCAATCGATTACGTGTTCTATTTTTTTTTACCAAATTACCATAGATCGCTCTATTTATAAATATAAGATAATATGTCGAGATAAACCCGTCAGATCTTCTCTCACTTTTGTAGCTCTCCTAGTCCTTAAATAATTATATATAAGTTTTGTATTTGCGTGATCCAGGAATTTTATAGTCTTCATCTGGATGTAAATCGGAGAATATCCATCGAGATTGCTTGGTTTACCATATGATCTAGCGGTCGGTGTTCAACGTACCATCTGAACTGTATCTCTTCTATCTTGTCATGTTTATCGATAACGCCTAGGCTTCCTCGAATGCGTGAACTTCTTATTTTGTCCCGTAATGACACTCCAACTGCCCATCTTAGCATACACATTTTCAGCAGTTTCCAGTTTCCTAGAGTAGGATTTGTACATTGTCCAGCATTTGTAATCATAGAGGAGTGCCGATCTGACGATTATCTGGTATACTTTTCCATTCAAATTTGCTGGCAATTTTGACTCGCATAGGATTTCTGACATTGATCCAAAGATAAACCCACTAATGCACACGAAGATAAATTAATTTCTGATTAAAAAAAAAAATCTTGTAAATAAGTAGATACAGTCCGTTCGGAGCTTTAATAGTCCCTTGCATAAGTATTTGTAACAGGATGGTTACAAATTTTTGTCTACCAAAGCACGTACACTTTCTATTGTTACTGATACATTTTCAGATCCTACATAACTTGTAATGTAATTCTTTTAACAACTATATCACTTTTTTCCATTAATAGTTTTCTATTGTCTTCTGTTCTTTTTCCATTTGAACCCCAGTTCTTTGACTATGTGCCACAAAGAAGTTTTTCCACCCATAAAGTTTATGTCTGATTTTAAAACAACTAATAATTTCGACAGTGTAGGTAGTTCTTTTTTTGTAACATGAAAATCATGTATGCAACGTCTTATAACTACACTATCGAAACTATCGACATTATTTTTTTTTAAGGCACTTCCATTTTTTTTCGGAGAAGAAAAAGAAGTAGAACAATCGGGAGTAAATTTATTTTTTTCCCTTATTATATTTTTTACAATCGAAATAGATAATTTAGTCAATTTTGATGTTTGTTCTAACGGAGATATTGTATTATTTTTGTTTTTATATTGTTCCCGGAAATACTCGTACAGATTAAAAATGAGTTATTTGGATTGACAGGAAAGAGGGATGCCACGTTATAATTATGTATTTTGTGACATATTGAAAGAAATTATTATGTACTTCACTAAAAAAACCATTGTTATTTTAATTAAAAAAAGAACTTTTATTAAAATCAATATTATTATGCAAAACACCCTATACTTTTCATCAATTTGAAGTCTGAAGCGGTACTGATTAAAGTATGTGTGTGCGATCGGCCAATGGCGCTTGTACTAATACAATCACAATGTATATTTACACTCGATATCACCGATATGCACTAATACTTATACCAAGGTATATTAAAGTTTTGAATGGGCTGTACATTTATCAATTGTTGAAGAGTACAGGATTTATATTTATATTGATACAATTTGTACATATTAAAATTAAAGTGCATAATGGCGGGCTTATGGCAAAATCTACCATATTCATTTGGTGATGTTAATTGTTCTTATGACACATACCAATTTATATGAGTCAAATACACGTTGAAAAATATAAAACAAAAAAACAATAAGTTGTAAAAATGGAGGGGTGAGGAGAGGAGGGGACAAGGATATCATAAGGACACAAATTTAAGTGTTATATGTAAGGAAGATTCCTCAGATTTCTTTTGAAAGAGGGAATTGTTAATGAAACTTGAAGTTGCGATGGGATGTGGTTTCAAAATCGGACCGCTTTTACGGAGAAAGATGTGGTGAAAAAGGAAGTATTGTGTACTGGGATACTGATAATAGCGGTGATAGCCCAGCAGTAATGCCGCGTTGACACAGTCAGGGTATGTATGCTCGGACCGAGTGGACTCGAATGAGTAAGCTTCATCTGAGTGTACACGGATAGCGGTTTACACACAAACTTTTTTACTCGGATTCAAAATCATAACTGCGACAGCTCTGTTGCTGTTAGGTGTTAGTTTTCATTTAACATACAAGCTTTTTTACTCGTTTTTAAGGTCATAAATATGGCACAGACAGATCTGTTGCTGCAAGGTGTCGGAGTTCTTGCAGACACATTAATTAAAGAGTTAGAAAACCACTACAAGACAAAAAAAATAAGCCGTCAATGGATTTTAAGGCGTACAAAGCAGGACGCATCTGAAAATTTCCTTCATGAAGTACAAATGGCAATATCGTTATCAAGTATCGTATAATTCTAAAAATTTAGCGATATCGCGCGCAGACCACTTTTTTTTTACCACGAGATTTATGATTTATATGTTTGTTGTTGTCCGCCATTTTGTTTGACTACTCCTATACGAGCTAAATCGGAACAATAGGACGTGGTTCGAGTCTACACGGATCGGATGCCGTAATCCGAGCGGGCTCGTATTACCGGTTGACATATTATAATACGAGTGGCGTCCGAGTAGGTATCCGAGTGAGCTCGATCCGAGCGCACTCGTACTGTGTCAACACGGCATAAGGTCGGGCGGGGCACGCACCTCTGGATTTTTAAAAAATCTACATATGTGCGGATTTATATCACTAGCTATGTGTATCCATAATCTAATTTGTCTGGTTCCCCTTTCTAAGGGATACGAAGGTCAGATGGCAGTCGCTTCAATGTAATAACCAGACTCGCCAATTCCAGGATCATGGTCAAAGCGTACCCCGATAGAAACGGGACAAAAGCGCTAAGGGGAAAGAAGAAGTATTTTGGTTTATTGAAACAAAATTCCAATTAAGCGTACCTCGATACGCTAAGGGAAAGGAAGGTGTACTGGGATACTGAGCGTTCTTTTAGTATTTGAACGAAGTGCTAACCCGTCTAAGAGGATGTGAAATTGATTTCGTAGTGAAAATTGAGCGTTGGGGTTTGTTTAAGATTTTTAGGCGTTTATCCTTGAAAAATAAAACTCACTATTTTTCACCTTCATACAAAGTTACTGGAGCACTGTTATTCCAATAAAAAATCCAAAGAAATGTTACCTGAAACAAAATAAAAAAATATATTAGGTATTTCAAACGAGGTTTTGAAAGCACATTTAGAAAAATATATATCAACTTGTATATTTTTTGAATGAATGACAAAAAAAAGGTAGGGTATACAAATGAAATTCATTGTTATAATTGCTCTTCTTCGGCCAATTTCCGTTCAGTACTGAACGAAGGTCTCTTCCATTCCTTTCCATGTCATCCTGTCCTGTGCATTCAGCATCCAGAACGTACCAGCATATCGCTGGGTATCATTCCTTGACATCAGCTGTGGTCACCACACTCCCTGTATTAAATTTGTCGCACGAGGTAATTGACGTTTATTTTCCAAAGCACAAAGCAAATCGTTTGAATTACAAAATAAATATAGAAATTTTGATAAATCGTTGTTTGAATATTTCATTGATATGTTCAGAGAAACAGATATTTAATTTTTCCATTATATTAATAAAACGTATCCAAAACAACTTTCACAAACATCATTCCATTTATTCATTTTTAAAAAGAGTCTGAATCAATTACGTTGAGGAATCTGTTGTAATATCTTTTATATTTTTTTACGTTACTCGATTCAAAGGTAATATGTAAATATTTTTTATATTCTATTTTGTTCACGATAACCATTCTTTGTATGTTATTTTAAATTAAATTAATTCGGTATAACTACTAATGTATTTTAAACGGAAAAGAAATTGAAATAGCACACCACGAAAAGATTAACATATACTTTTTTTATATAAAGTTACACAATATTAATATTTTATTTTGAAAATCTCTCAAATTATGGTAATATATGTAGACAATATGGTAATATTTGTAGGCAAGGAAAAAATTATTTACTTACAATACACAAACTAATCACAAAACAATTAAAGTAGGCGGAATCGGTCCAACTACAATACATACTTTAAACATTTCGATATAAGACAGAGAACAGACGACTGTGGAACGATCTTCCGAATTCTGTGTTTCCATCTTCGTACAACTCGGGTCTTTTTAAAATCCGAATTAATAAACTCTTTTCTAGATTGCAAACCCCTCCCGACGCTACGTAGTGCGCTTCTTCGGAAGAGTAAAATGGACCCAAATCCTAATAGCTGGCGTCCCCTACGTAGACATGTTAAAAAAAAAAAGATGCCAAAACATACATATTACAACAATTTGATAAATACCACAATTAAATACATTCATAATCTATCTCGCATACATACATACATACATTAAAACACATATCTACATAATATCATAAAACGTATAATATTCTTATGTACCTACATAATAAATGGTACATATAGTATTTGTCATTTTCACTAATTTATAAGTGTAATTTATATTTGTTACATTTATGTGGAAAAATGTTACTGCGATACAATGAACTGATGACACTTTTTATATTGTTATATTACCTACATATATTCTTTAATTATAACATCGTATCCTGTTTGTTTTCAAAATATATAAATAAAAAAATACCCTTTCAGATTTACAAAATTTTAATATCTGATCTTTTTTTTATCAAATATCGTATTTATTTATTTTATTTATTTATTTATTTATTTATTTATTTATTTAAATCCACAATAACCATACATAAAAAATTACAACAATACGACAGTGAAACATAGAACAAAAAAAAAATTTTTAAAAATTGACAATTTAGTATAACATGTTGGCACTGACAAAATGAATACAATCTATCAGTACCAACATCCAGTGGATAAGAACTATTCCACTAAGCAGTGCTTGTGTCGGAATAGCTTTACAATTCATTTTAACTGACACAGTCTTTACTTATGTAACCCATTTATGTCTAATATATAATTATAACATATAAAAAAAATCAAAAATACAAATTATAATATAAGCTATAACATCACGGTTTTATAATCATTTCATAATTTTAAAAAATATATCTTCAATGTTCATTCTACCTTTGTTGAGAATCCAAGAAGATAGTTTATTTTTCATAGCACTTAGTGATTTTATATTATATATCTCAGAACCAATCAATTCTTTTGTAAATATGTTTAAAATACGAGGCAAAATAAAATCAAAATGTTTTTGAGCAAACGTGGTATGAGCTCTGGGGATGGGTAAAAGTCTGTGTCTAATATTGTAGGAATTTTCAACTCGAGTATATTGTGTTATATTGAGCTTATGTGAGTAAATGATTAATTTCTTGGTATAGCTGACGAATATCTAAAACTTCAAATTCAAAAAATAATGAATTAGACGGATATCTAAAAGGTTTTTTATTAATAACTCGAATGATACTCTTCTGGGCTATTTCAATGGGACTTAGTGCGGTTTTATACGTTCCTCCCCAAACTATGATGCCATAACATAGTATAGATTGAGCAACTGCATAATAGATGAAACTTAAGGTCATCTATTTTAAAAACATTGCGAATACGTAAAAATAGATAGATTAGTTTTCGAATTTTTATGGAACATTCCTCAATATGCTTTTTCCAATTTAAGTTATTGTCAACAACAACTCCTAGATACTTGATCTCGTTACATTTTTCCAGGGGGGTACATTGACAGAAATTTTTGTAGCAATTGTGAACTGTAATAGAATGTTGATCCAAAGGTTGTCCTCGTGTGTCAATACTGAAGGTCATAAATTTAGTTTTTTTTTATATTAAGAGATAAGACACTGTTATCTAGCCATGATTTAACTATATTGACTCCCTTTTCTGCCAATACGTACGCTTTTTCCCATGTGTCACTATTGAAAAGTAGTGCAGTGTCATCTGCAAAAGTAATAATTTTTCCTCCAATTTTAAGAAAACAGAGATCATTTATGTAAATTAAAAATAAAAGTGGTCCAAGGGTACTACCTTGAGGAACGCCATAATTTATTTGCTTTATGTCACTGGTTGTGGTTCCAATTTGTACAAACTGGGATCGTTTTTCAATATATTCTTTGAAGAATTTTAATTCTGTTCCATGAATTCCCACGTTTTCTAACTTTTTTAATAAAAGTTTATGAGAAACCGAGTCAAAATTTGTATTTATAATTTGTATTTATCGTATCTATTTAGAAATTTGTATTTATCGTATCTATTTTATCGTATCTTTTTTTCTTATTTTATCGTATCTTTTTTCCTTATTTTATCGTATCTTTTTTACTTATTTTATCGTATCTTTTTTCTTATTTTATCGTTTCTTTTTTACTTATTTTATCCTATCATTTTTTCTTATTTTATCGTATCTTTTTTAATTATTTTATCGTATCTTTTTTACTCACATTTTAAAATATCTTTTTTTCTTATTTTATCGTATCTTTTTTTCTTATTTTATCGTATCTTTTTTTTATTCATCACATAATCCTTAAATAAAATAAAAATGTATTTTTTCTAAGAAGTAGAGGCTTTTTGTATCAATTCTTGAATTAATTTACTACAGAGAAAAATCATAATGATTGAGACTTATTGATTATTTGAATACGAAACATGTTGGGGATCACCAACATAATTGACAAATCCTAAAATATATCGCGTATATTTTTCCAAATGTTATTCGAAATACAGCAACCGTTTACATTTTTGATAAACTTTGTATTTAAAAGATATTTAAATAATTTCTCGAAATTCTACAATTATAATATGGTCCACCATTAACGTGGTCGTATCAAACTCGGACGGTAATAAAAATAATGAAAATGGTTCATTTCGAAACAAAGGAATTACGTGTTTTTTTTATATTTTGAGAGAAATACATACCTGCCTACATTTGAGCTGTGTATTGATGAGTGGGTTTGTTCTTGGTTATTCGGAAAAATTTTGTATTTAAAAACAATTTGTAAATTTTTCTTTGTTCGTAAATTACAAACTGTTTTATTTTATTTTATTTTGCTTCTTAGTCAAATTATAGATATTGTCATCAGAAAATTAGTTGATGAAAATTTGGGATTTCGGGAAGCTCTAGACACTTGGTGCCTTTTCACACGATCCGGTTGCCGGGTAACTGGCAGCGAAGTGTATGGGCACGCATGGTAGCTTTCACACGCACCCGCATGCATGCCCATCATACACATCGCTGCCGGTAACCCGGCGCCGGCTGTGATATGCCGGGTCGTGTGAAAAGGCACCTTTTAAAAAAAAATGATTATTTTTTTAATTCTGCAACGCACGTGTCTATGAGACACACAAATTATTATTGATAGTCGAATCATTAATTTAATTGCTGGTTCATTTGGTTAGAGAAAAAAAAATTGACATTAAAACATTAAAAGGACGAGGAACATTGGCAATAGAATAAAGAAAGTAAAATTTTGTGTTTAATGTAGGTATATATTTTTTTTTTGAAACAAAGGTCAAATTATTTTATTTTATCCTAAGGAATAAAAATCATCAAACATTATTATAAAAATAATATTTGCAAAAAGATCCACGCACTTGTTATTTTTTTCATTTTCTTCCAGGAACTGTTTATGAGTTGATCGTGTTTTTTAAATTTTTGCCCCTACAATGGTTGAAAATTTTTGCGGCGAATTTTTTATAACATAGAGTACCTAATAAATGGACAACCTTAATAATTTTTATCAACTCATTTTTTTACTAAAATAACTGATTATTTATGAAAAATTTCTCTGCGTGTTTTTATTAAAGTATTTAAGGGGAGACTGGTACTCCCAAGTGAATAGTTGCATTAGCGATTCCTAATCTACTCAGCCAATACCAACACTATCGTTTTGAAACTAAAGACAAGTATAACTCATAGTTGTATCTACAAGTTTACAGTTCCAGAATCATAATATTTTAAAATTCTCTCGATAAAAAAAAAATCCGAAATTTCCCCCGAAATTTGCAGGATTCCTACGTTATCCGTTTAATTTATTAGATGTAAATCTATAATTCAGCTAAAATATTGTTTAGTATGATGTCAACACATTGACAGTTTTATATTTTTTAATTTATGTCCTGATTTTTGAAAAAAAGGTATTATTCATATTGCGACTTACGTCGTTCCAGTTCGCGCTAGTCTAGTCGTACAAAATGTATGGCGGGACGAACCCCGCTGCTTCTACTTCAGTATGAGTGTAACATTTGAACGGGAAGGGTGTGTTACTCGTTTACGCGTCAATTATTACTACTCTCGCGCAAAACATGGCAAAAAATAAGAAGATACCTAAGCTTACCACGAGTCGGAAGAAATCCGCTAAACATATGAATGACATCATGAGGTATGTACCTACTTTTTTGCAATTGTCATACCTAGATAAAGAGTATAACAATTATTGAAAGTAGTAATTATTTATTATTATTAGTGAGTATTATAGGTATTTCATATTGAAATTTAATATTATTTTTATTTACTTATTTTTCTTTTTGTACATATTATAAAAAAATAAATTGCACACTAGAGGGCTTATTGCCATTACGCAATTTCTTCCAACCAATCATAGGTGTTTAGTATTATAGTATTCATTGATATTTAGTATTATTGTATCATATTATAGGCCGACCGCCGTGGCACAGTTGGTAGGCCGTTCGGTTTCTGTGTGGGCATCCTGGGTTCGATTCCCAGCAGAGGAGAAATTTATTTCTCATGCAAATATTGCTTCTCTGGACTGGAAACACTGGTTAGTTGGAAGAAATTGCCATACGGTAATAAACTCACCACTTGCGCAGGATGCAAGGAAGTGTTCATTATTATTTTTTATTTTTATTGGAAATAATAATAATAAACACTTCCTTGCACCCTGCGTATGTAGCGAGTTTATTGCCATATGGCAATTTCTTTCAACTAACCAGTGTTTCCAGCCAGGAGAAGCAATATTAGCGTGAGAAATTAATTTAAATACATTCCTCCTCTGCTGGGGATCGAACCCAGTACGCTCGCACCAAATGGTCAGCCAACTGTTCCAAGGGAAGTATTTATTGAGTATTATTTTTTATTCTAGTACAAGATCTTATTTATTTATATGCAGATTCTAGGTATTATGTTTTATTGGTATTTATTATTATGAGTATATAAATATTAAAAAAAAAAACATTCTTGTTGCAGAAGACGACGTCGATCATTAGTTGATTCTCAAAAGGATTGTGATATTATGTCGTGTAATTTTGAAAGACCTGCCGCGAACACACGAAGAAAGGCATAAAATAGAAAGAATTACTATTTTGCAGAGAGATTCCAGTCAATGGTTGGAGTTGAGAAGAAGGCTTATTACAGCTTCTAATTTTTCCAAAATAGTAAAAAGAAGAGCAGCAACTAGCGTAAAAAACTTGGTAAAAAATATTCTTTATAAGAAAGATATCAGCCATGTACCGTCAATAAGACACGGAATACAAAATGAAAGAATTGCAATAGAGCAGTTGGAACAGCAACTATGTTGCAAAATAGAACCTTGTGGCCTTTTTATTGACGGGGAAAATCCTTTTCTCGGAGCAACACCCGATGGCCTGATTGGAGCAGATAAAATAGTGGAGATCAAGTGTCCTATTTCCGCTTACAAAACATCATTGGAAGAGGCAATAAAAAGTAAAAAAGTAAATTTTTGGATGAACACACGATCTGGTCTCGCGGTCAACAAAAATCATCCATGGTATATTCAGGTACAAGGTCAACTACACGTTACTGGAAGAAAAATATGTATATTTGCCGTTTGGTCTGGGGTCGGCAAAGATTTAAAAGTGGAATTAATTGAAAAAGATGACGCATATATTAATTTTTATATGAAGTGTTTGTTACCGGAAATTTGTAACCCCAGACATACTAGAAATTTGCCCATTAGGGAATTAGAATAAATCATTTGTATTTTATTAATTATCTTATGAATAATTATATATCAATAAGACAATTATATCCATGATATGGGTAATCATGAGGGTTTTGAATCCACCGTTTGACAAGACTTGCTCTCTTGACTTGGTTCTCGTTTATCCTGTGTAATTTGTGAAGAAATAAATATAGAAATATCTATTTTATGATCGTAGAATAACCATGGGAATTTTTAAACTAGTGCTGACCCAGAACAGACTGTCAACATTCTTCATTCATTCATGTGACGTTTATTATATTGTATTTAATTTTATTATTAGGTCTAATTTATTGAAATTTTTAAAAATTTCATTTACGATTATTATTATTTTATGTGATGTTATAATATTGAATAAAGTTTTATTATTAGATAACTACGTAATTTTTTAATTTTCTAAGGTGTTTTTTTATTGATCTACATACATATTCTATATGCATATCTATCGACATGTTTATTAATTTCTCGATGATTATAATATTATTTATACTATGGATCGGCATCCATCGGCTTGCAAGATCCTCGGATTCACATTTAGACGTCTCGGATTCACAGGACGCCCGCACAGAAACCGAACGGCTTACCAACTGTGCCACAGCGGTCGGCACATATTTGTGTTAGGTATCTGAACCAAAGATCCCGGGTTCAATTTCCGGTGAAGACACAGTTTTAGTTGTGTTAGGTATCTGAACCAAAGGTCCCGGGTTCAATTCCCGGTGGAGTCACAGTTTTTAATTGTGTTAGGTATCTGAACCAAAGGTCCCGGGTTCGAATCCCGGTGGAAACACAGTTTTTAATATGTTAGGTATCTGAATCAATGGTCCCGGGTTCAATTCCTGGTGGAGACACAGTTTTTAATCGTGTTAGGTATCTGAAACAAAGGTCCCGGGTTCGAATCCCGATGGAAACACAGTTTTTAATTGTGTTAGGTATCTGAACCAAAGGTCCCGGGTTCGAATCCCGGTGGAGTCACAGTTTTTAATTGTGTTAGGTATCTGAACCAAAGGTCCCGGGTTCGAATCCCGGTGGAAACACAGTTTTTAATTATGTTAGGTATCTGAATCAATGGTCCCGGGTTCAATTCCTGGTGGAGACACAGTTTTTAATTGTGTTAGGTATCTGAAACAAAGGTCCCGGGTTCGAATCCCGATGGAAACACAGTTTTTAATTGTGTTAGGTATCTGAACCAAAGGTCCCGGGTTCGAATCCCGGTGGAGTCACAGTTTTTAATTGTGTTAGGTATCTGAACCAAAGGTCACGGGTTCGAATCCCGGTGGAAACACAGTTTTTAATTATGTTAGGTATCTGAATCAATGGTCCCGGGTTCAATTCCTGGTGGAGACACAGTTTTTAATTGTGTTAGGTATCTGAAACAAAGGTCCCGGGTTCGAATCCCGATGGAAACACAGTTTTTAATTGTGTTAGGTATCTGAACCAAAGGTCCCGGGTTCGAATCCCGGTGGAGTCACAGTTTTTAATTGTGTTAGGTATCTGAACCAAAGGTCACGGGTTCCAATCCCGGTGGAGACACAGTTGACACGATGATTATAATTTTATGTGTTGTCATGAATTTTATCAGGTACCTACGTGATTTTGTAAGGTGTTTGTGTTGATCTATTTATTGAAATTTTAATTAATTTCATTTCACGATGATTATAATTTTATGTGATGTCATGAATTTTATAATCAAAACCTACGTTATTTTGTAAGGTGTTTGTGTTGATCTATTTATTGAAACGTTTATTAATTTCATTTCACGATGACTATAATTTTATGTGATGTCATGAATTTTATAATCAAAACCTACGTTATTTTGTAAGGTGTTTGTGTTGATCTATTTATTGAAACGTTTATTAATTTCATTTCACGATGACTATAATTTTATGTGATGTCATGAATTTTATAATCAAAACCTACGTTATTTTGTAAGGTGTTTGTGTTGATCTATTTATTGAAACGTTTATTAATTTCATTTCACGATGACTATAATTTTATGTGATGTCATGAATTTTATAATCAGGTACCTACGTAATTTTGTAAGGTGTTTGTGTTGATCTATTTATTGAAATTTTAATTAATTTCATTTCACGATGATTATAATTTTATGTGATGTCATGAATTTTATAATCAAAACCTACGTTATTTTGTAAGGTGTTTGTGTTGATCTATTTATTGAAACGTTTATTAATTTCATTTCACGATGACTATAATTTTATGTGATGTCATGAATTTTATAATCAAAACCTACGTTATTTTGTAAGGTGTTTGTGTTGATCTATTTATTGAAACGTTTATTAATTTCATTTCACGATGACTATAATTTTATGTGATGTCATGAATTTTATAATCAGGTACCTACGTAATTTTGTAAGGTGTTTGTGTTGATCTATTTATTGAAATTTAAATTAATTTCATTTCACGATGATTATAATTTTATGTGGTGTCATGAATTTTATAATCAAAACCTACGTTATTTTGTAAGGTGTTTGTGTTGATATATTTATTGAAACGTTTATTAATTTCATTTCACGATGACTATAATTTTATGTGATGTCATGAATTTTATAATCTAAACCTACGTTATTTTGTAAGGTGTTTGTGTTGATCTATTTATTGAAACGTTTATTAATTTCATTTCACGATGACTATAATTTTATGTGATGTCATGAATTTTATAATCAGGTACCTACGTAATTTTGTAAGGTGTTTGTGTTGATCTATTTATTGAAATTTTAATTAATTTCATTTCACGATGATTATAATTTTATGTGATGTCATGAATTTTATAATCAAAACCTACGTTATTTTGTAAGGTGTTTGTGTTGATCTATTTATTGAAACGTTTATTAATTTCATTTCACGATGACTATAATTTTATGTGATGTCATGAATTTTATAATCTAAACCTACGTTATTTTGTAAGGTGTTTGTGTTGATCTATTTATTGAAACGTTTATTAATTTCATTTCACGATGATTATAATTTTATGTAATGTTATAATAATATTTAAATATTGATCGGCATCCAGCGGCTCCCAAGATTCACATATAGACAAAATACTGTATTTCAAAAATATTTATAATATATTAATTTGTCCCTTTTACAGCAAAAGTTTGCCGATCTAAGATTTATAACTATATATATAATGATTAATTACTTTGGAGTGAATGACCAGAAATATCACCTATTTATAAGATATTAGTAAGTACATATATAATATCTCGAAAAAAAACCTGTGAATAAATAATTATAAAACAAGATCAATACAAAACAGAGGAAAAATATCGTGTTATTGTCAATAGAAAAATAGAAATAATGCAACAGGTTGGTATGTACCAAATATAGGTACCTAGGTAGGTACTTTGGTGAACGTACATACTCACGCTACGATATGTACCTACGTAGTGGCGAGCGCGTGAGTCGGTTAGGAACACAGTTAGGAACGGGCACTGTTACAGCGGCATGCGCGGGGAAGTGGGGTACAACTGGGTACAACTCGCTAAAAATCCCCAGTGCATGTGCGGTCTTAAAAGCTTAAATTGTATTATTATAAGCATTAAAAATAATTTATCGACAATTTTTGAACTTCAAAGAGAAAGTAAGTTCAGCAGTTTTCAATCTGTCGATTGACATGGCTTTCAAACTGTAGAATTACATAATAATTATGATAATTATGAACACATATATATTCCACAAGGAATTTATTTGACGATGACCGTTTCGGCTTACAAGGCCATAATCAACCAGTTGATGACGTTAAGCATTCAGTCGTCGAAAGTCAAATAAATTCACTGTGCAATATTGATGTGTTCATATTTATTATTATTATTATGAAGGTTAGTTCTGAAAATTTGTTTTGAAATTTTAAATAACGCTACATAAGTTCTTCTTATATTTAAATTAAAAATTTAGGTACTTACGGGCTTGTATTTTCTTTTAAATTTCAAATTGTAAGGAATTAAGCGCTGAGTATTTTCTTTTGAATTTCAAAATGTATGTAAGTGCTTGCAAGTCGACTTATGGAAAAATAAATTTTCATTTCCATGCAGTAAAATTTTTTTATTTGCTTCCAATTGAATTGAAGAAAACTAAAAATATAAAAAGATTTAACTGTAGATTTAAAAGTTAGTAAAAAAAACAGACAAGTCAGTGATAAATAAACTACTTTACGTTAACATGCAATGACACATCACGCACACCTAAACCATATACTAACATATTATATCATTATACGCTGCTTCAGAACAGGTTTTTAACCTAGTGAAGCAGTTTATGTACCGCAACTAGTTCTTAAGTATCTTTTTGGTAAAAAAAAAATTGTATTGTTAAACTTTGATGAGTATATGAATGAATTAATGAATAGTATATTTCCAACAGTATAAATATTACCAGAGGCGGCTCGTGATTGAAATTATAGGCGGTGCATATTTACATAAACATAATAATATGTACCTACATTCTTCTTTATATTTCTTACGCAATTCTTGCTTCTGTGGGTTTTAAACACTGTTAAGTTGGAAGAATTGCCAAATGCCACTTAATTCGCCACTTATGCAGGATGCAAGGAAGTGTTTATTATTTTTTGACAAATTTATTTGATTACTAGTAGGAAAAAAGTCTAATCTATGCGTATATAGTATATGTTATCATAAAATAGTCGATTGTATTTTTTTTTCTCAAGCAATTTAAATGTACTTATTCAAATATTAATTTAACACGTACCCAATAACAAATTGACACTTTCTGGATAGATATTTATCGTCTCATAGAACTAGACTGAAAACACAATTAAAACTATACCTCATCTGGAAATATAACCCGATCCTTTATATAACTCTATAAGTTGATTGGAATGAATTGCCTAATGGCAATAAGCCTACGAGTGTGTAATAAATTTGCATATATTATGTACAAAGGGATTAATAAAAATTAAATACACAAACGAGAAATTCAAAAATTTTGTATTACAAATAAATTACTACAGTAAGATTTTATAAGTTAATTTTAATTAAGATTTTCATATCGTTTGGCCAAATACATCACAATAAAAAAATATATAAAAACATTTTTTATTTGTATAAAAATGGATATTTCTTATAAATTAAAGTTTCATTAAATGCTAGGTAGGTACTCACACTGGGTATATCTAGATGCAAATGAAAAAAAAAACATTCGACACTTTCATTTGTATAAACACTTCGATTACACGATTGTTTTAAATATGGATTTGTTTTTGGACACCATTGATAAAGCAATGAGACAGTCTTCTGTTATAATAAGAATATAATAATGTATTATCCTCAAAAATATTAGAAAAATGCGTAGAAAATCACCGAGGGCACTCCTCAGTTGTCATTGAGATTGTACAAATAATTGTATGATAATTTACTATAAGACTGGATCGTAGGTATTTCAAATAGTTTTTAAATTGTTATCACTCCATCGACGTTGAAAAAATACCACGAGAATAAAGAACACGCAATTCAGTCGATATTATTTCATATAAAGATATTCACTCTAGAAAGATGTTTTGTTTTAAAAACAGATAAATCGATGAATGACACTTTGTGTTCTGTGTGGACAACGGTCAAACTTGAATGTTGTATAACATTATACGTCAGTAAATGTAAAATAATCTTTACTAATCAAATCTAAAAGGTCGTTTTTACGCATGTTTTTGGTAACTCTTATTATGGACAGAATATGTCTTCAATGCGCATGTGCGGGGCAGATCGGGCAGTGCACGACAACTGAATGATTACATCTCTTTTTAACGCATATGTAGACCAATGAGGCATTATAACACCGACGATTTTGAACAAAATATAGAATTTGTATGAGGTCTCACATTTATGTATATACGGGCATTATTGAAAGTGCACATAATCCTTAATGCGCATGCGCGAAATATATTTCGTACTACAGTATACTCACGACTCACGACTACACCGCGCATTCACCATGTACCTACAGGAAATTTACTACATACATACATATTATTATTGAAATGTATGTTTACAAGTGTTTTGATAAATTTCTAGGGATATTTCTTTTTTATTTTAGTAAGCAGTGCAGTGCACTTATGCACACACTAAGAAAATGCCTGTGAATATTACATGGAACAAAAATACTAAAATTAAATTTTACTATTTTTATTTTATACCTTATTACAATTTACAATTATTTTTATCATAGAATTGCTATGGCTACTCTGCGATCAAAAGATTTGTTTTATTTTTTTTTACTTATTCCATTCACATAGGACATCGACAACCAGGATGAAAAACTCTAAAACCCTTAGATTATGTATAATACAGATACCTAGTCAGCGCAATGAATGTATGCCAACTAAAACTACGCTGAAACAGACGAATTTCACTCGCCCGGCCGTATACGTACACCTACCGATACGCACACCTACATAAAACGTAGACCAACAGATCTACCGCCTCACACACATATGTAAAAAAAAACTTGGCATGCATTTGAATTCGAAATTTGTACTACACGCGGCTTCTGTACATTATAATTCTATGCTAAAACCTCTATCTCAAAAAATCCAAGAGTACTGAGGCAGATCTTTTTTTTCCAATCTGCTTCAGCCAACGAGTAACGAGGTCTTTGAAATTTTACCCATCATGCGATATTTTTTGTTCAATATCCATCATTATTTTATTATTAAGTCTTGGTGCCAAAAAACTATAATGACGCTGCGCATGTGTTGTTCTTGGTTGTGGCGGTCTTGCTTAGTGCCATGTATCAGTTTATAGTCCGGTTGGAACTCAGCAGTGTTTTTATGCAAATGAGACAGTATCAGTCTCATATAGAGCTGTCTAACATCCAAAAATCCACTGTCTATTGTATGTTTGTTCTGTGGGGTATATTTTAGGTCTTCTGTGCATTACCTTTATTATTGATTTTTGTGTTCTTTCAATCGGAGCAAGTATATTATTGCTTATGTTACAAATAAAAAAAAATCTATTAAACTTCTATTAAAGATTTATTTTTTTATTTGTGCTATTAATGTTCTATTTTTTCACGTCCTGATTTTATTACGTACAACAATAAATTGTCAAATCATCAGTGACCATGTATAATAGGCAATTTGCATAGAAGTAATGGAACTCATGAATGTTTGCATGAATATAAATATGTGGTAGTCAGTTCTCTGGGCCTATTCCAAAAATACAAAGCCTGATGTCGTATTTGAATCTGGAAGAAGTTTGTTCTGATTACTATTGTTTATGTCAGATTCATGTCCATAATTAGATTAATCAAGTAAATCTATTATAGAAATATAAAAAAAGGTTACAAAAGATTTTGTGACTTTTAGAAATAAAGAATTCTCCCCAAAAGGAAGGAAACCTTGTATGACAAGGAGGAGTTTAGAAAATGTACAATTTGCAATGTACAACATATTCAAATTTTTACACTTCATTAATGTACTTACATAGTAATGACAAGATATGTAATTTACATACCTACCTTGTCATTACTTTACATTGTCCTTTTTAATCAAAATTAACCTCAGTAGGTATCTCAAGATAAATTCACTTATCTTTCAAGCAACAGGCGTCCATTTCGATCTGCTGAACGTACTTTACTATGTATTTATATTCATTGTACTGATTTTTTTTACTCTTCATTTGAAGTATATTCAGCTAGAATATGGAATAGTCTATGTCCTGATATTACGTCGTCTATCTCATTAAACATCTTCAAGAAAAGGCTAAAGCAAAAATATTGATCTGACAACACCTAATTGCATCTTCCTCTACTCTTCCTTTCCTTTTCCTTTAGTTTTTCTATCATTGCTATGAATTGTACTTAGGTATATGCTATCATCTTTGTTTTTTTTTTACTTTTCTTCTGCTGTCTTTATTTATTTTGTATTACACGTGGTTAACATTTACTCTGGTTGATTGGAAGATATTGCCATTAGGCAATAAGCCCACCAGTGTACTTACTAATTATATGTCCAGGAAGATTCAAATAAATATACAGGCACACAAAAGTAAAGAAAAAATAAAACTAAAATTCATATAAAGGTTCCCCAAATTTCAAAGTTTAGTAAATTTTCAATTTTCAATGTACAAAACAAATAATTTACAGTAATTTTATTTGTCAAATGGCACAACGACCAACCCATTTTAAAATTAATTAAACTTATCGATTTACAAAGATTGTAAAGCTACATCAAACTATACACATCACGTTTATCTGAAAGTATACGTTCATTGCAAGTTGTTTTGCAATTTAGTTGAAAGCAAGAAACTGAAGAGAATGGAATTAAATATACTTAGGACATATGCATACACAACAATGAAATTTCAGCTTCAATCTGATGGGTACATTTTTAATAAGAAATATCATTCTTTCTCTCAGTACTCTAAGATTTATATACGAGATGGAATCTTTTAGTTGATTAAATTCATTTTGGAAATGCATTTAAAAAACATTATCTTTATTATAACTAATTACTTGACGTGTCCGGAACTCTGATTTTGCCACTCCAATGTGTAACAACCGAAATCGCACTGTCGATTGCTATTATCAAGTCGTCCATGTGACAACAATCGTCCAATTATATTATAACGAGTGGGGACACGGAAGGAGCCTCCACGTAGATTGAGTTTCGGTTAACTTCGGAAAAGCAATCGGGCGTCCCTGGAAACGGCAGAATGCCGGCCAATCCTTCCACCACCGGAGCACCAACCAATATGATGGTGTTCCGGACACGGAAAGTAAGTATTATAACGAGTGGCATGTAACACATGAGATCCAACTGTCGATAGGGATAGTATGTATAGTTGAAGAATAAGTACCAAACTATAAACCCATAAAAACATATTATTGAATATTTTAAGATATTTCGTTTTCTATACAACACATGGAGGTATGTATGTCAAGAAATGACAGTATTGAGGTCAGTCCTTTTCTCCTACCTGGAATATGAAAACAGCATGATGGTTTGTATGTATCTTTGGAGATTAAGTATTAAGGCGACTATCATACAAATTGTATGAAGCAATGTCGTCACTATATTCAATTTTTTTAAAAATTGTTAAAAAAAATTGAGATGTCCTACTACAATTTTAATATAAAATTAAATTATTCAACTCATCAATAAATGTTATCAAATCAAAACTTATCAATCATTAAATATTCATATATATTCATACCAACATATATCCCTCTCCATCTGCACTCTATCTTTCCTCTCTATTCCCAACTCTCTCCTACATATTCTTTATAAATTTTTGTATAAACTTATATACTTATTGTTTTTTTACTTTTGTGGAAACACATTATTGGCATAATTGTTATAACTTTATTGTCCATAGCATAAACATTGTAACGCTGTTTGTTTCCCGATTATAAATAAAATAAAATAAATAAGTTGGGATGTATCGGCTTTTTTCGCTATTTTTTTTTATCTTTGGAAATATAGGCAGTTAAACATGTGATTTAACATAAAAAAATTGTTTTTCTTTTAAAAAAATGTTTGAGAACCTTTTTTATGAAAAAACTTATTTGAGATATTGTATTTGTCTACATATGTTCGTACCAATTTTCAGCGTTCTAGCTTTTATCGTTTCTGAGATATATGGAAAAATAAAGTGAAAATTCAAATGTTGATAACCCCTGGCTGAATCATAAATTCATAATTCTGAGTATAAAATTTTTGTAGGCCTATAAATATTTATATATTTTGAAATTTTGGGCTCTGTAAATTCAGCGGATCAAAAGTTTTAAGGGGGGACGGACACACACAGACACAAGAAATGTTCTACTCCGAATTCTGAGTAAATCCGTATACGGAACATATATGCTGTGAAGCCTCTGTAGAAAACATCAGGTGATGAGTATAAAAGATGGTAGGTAGTGGACTGTATTTTAAACGATCTCACCGATGCTTCTTTATTGGTTGGTTCACTGATTATTTTTTCTGCGCACACATCCACACGCAGTGATCTTCAAACTTGTACTGATCCTTTTTAAACTTGACACTTATTGTCATCCAAAATTATTTTGACAAGTGACAATTCTCATACATCGGTGAGGGGACAATTGCATGGAAAGGATTCAAAGGAAATATGCTTCTACAGCCTCTTAGTTGGTGCTTTTTGACTTCGAAGTTGGAAAAGCCGTGAAAAAAGTAGACCCAGCATACAATTCTTGCGTACAATTCTGGCTTCAAACATTGTCGATATGTTAAGAGAAAAAAGTTCTCTTGAACAAATCAACAGTTGGAATACCTACTTGGAAGAATGAAAAAGTACATATAATTTTACAATAGTGATGAAGATCATCTATATAAAGATTCAAAACGAGGATACCAGTTATTGAAAAGGAAGGGGTCAAACCAAGAAAAAAGTATACCCAAAAGACATAAAGGTACAGTGAAATATACAAAGTAGTTACAATGAAAAATAAATGTAGTAGAATGAATATTGAAATGAAATAACAGCATTTAATAGTAGCTTTAATAGTTTTACTGACAATTACATCTCAATAGAGATGAAGTTGGGATATTATAGAAGAACCAGGAACGCAGGCACCCACAGGGCTTACGATCTGTCATCGGCTGGTTTACGTGGTGAAATAAATAAATAAATATGAAAATATCATTTGACTCCCGACAGGGAAAAAAATCCAATGTTTGCGTATATGCAATTGGGAGGCGGCCCAGAACCGAAGAGTGTAAAGCTTGAGGACGAGGAGAGCTGACCCCAACAGTCTTCATCGACGATAAGTTGGGAAGAGGCCAGGAAAAAGAAAAAAGAAGAAGTTTGCGTATATGCAATTAAAAATATATTCAATAGTACAATAAACTAACCATGTAAATATATTGAATAATGCCAACAGAAAAACCCAAAATTAACTATTCTAAAGGTAATACTACTAATATAAGTGGAGAATTATTAAAATATTTTTGTGCGTTAATCAATGTTATGAAATTGCATTTTTTACTCCTCACAAACCCAAAAGGGATATAATGGGGAGTTAAAACCATTTTTTTATTACAGATTATCAACTAATACCATGCTGAGATTGTATTCTAAAAGTTTACACCACCACGGTAGGTATTGCTAAACGACATCATAATAATACTGAAAGAAAAGAACATTCCACCAGCCATTATAAAAACCATCCAAGATATCAACTCACAATGCATAATTAATATGAAATTAGATGGTTAACTATCAAAGTAAATTCCCGTAGTCAGTGGCATAAGATGGGAGATAGTCTGAGCCCTTTTCTCTTCAATTCAATAATGGACGAAATCATAGAAGATGTGTCATCTCTGGAACTAGGTAACAGAATGGGCAATAAAATAATCGACATAATATGTTACGCTGCTGACGCGGCTCTGGTGGCAGAATTGGAAAGTGATCTACAAATAATGTTATATAAGTTCCACCTTGCATCCCAAAAAATCAACATATCTGTATACAAAACGAAGAGCTTAACGATATCCAAGCAACCAAGAAGATGCAAGCTGGTAATTATATAACATTCCGGTGGAACAAGTTATAACATTCAGATATGAAATAAAATAAAATATCTGGGTGTGGAAATCTCGAGCCATAGTGACCTATACCCAGAAGTTAGAGAACAGACCAATAAAGCAGCCGCTAGTTCAGGATGTCTCATCTGGCATAACAAATACATAAGAACGGATAGTAAGGTCAGAATATATTAGGTCCTTACATATGAAATTGGCGTTTTGCCGTACTGGCAACTTTGATCTCAAATATCTTCTCTTTGGTTAGGAATTCGAAATTCAAATTTATACAGCTACTTACTCATATATTTGTGTTTTGAAAATTATTATTCATTTGTTTTTTACTCAATTGTTTTTTACCTTTACGTCACTCAGTTTGTAAAATGGAAAACTTGAAATATCGCGTTATTTACGAATATGAGTTCCACCGTGGCACCAGTGCTGCAGAAATGGCTCTAAGGATTAATGATGTGTATGGCGACGGTGCCGCAAAAGAAAACACAGTGCGTTTTTGGTTCCAACGTTTTCGTTCTGGAAATTTCGACCTTCAGAACAAGCCCCGTGGACGGCCGGAGACTAAAGTTGATAATGAAGAATTTAAGGCTATTGTGGAAGCGGATCCATCGCAAACCACGTCCGAGTTAGCTGCAGGCTGCGGTGTTAGTGATAAAACTGTTTTAATCCACTTGAAGCAAATTGGGAAGGTGAAAAAGCTTGGAAGGTGGGTACCTCACGAATTGAGTGAAGCAAATCAACAAACGCGCGTTGACTGCTGCGTTGCATTACTCAACCGGCACAACAATGAAGGGATTTTAAATCAAATCATTACCTGTGATGAAAAGTGGATCCTGTACGATAAACGGAAGCGCTCATCGCAATGGCTGAACCCTGCCGAACCAGCCAAACCATGCCCCAAGCGAAAATTGACTCCAACAAAGTTACTTGTGAGCGTTTGGTGGACTAGTGCTGGTGTCGTTCACTACAGCTTTCTGAAATCTGGCCAGACGATTACGGCAGATGTCCATTGTCAGCAACTGCAAACCATGATGGAAAAGCTAACTGCTAAACGACTGAGGCTGGTTAATCGCTCTAGGCCACTGCTGCTTCATGATAACGCTAAACCACACACTGAACAACAGACGGCTACCAAATTAGAGGAGCTTCAATTGGAATGTCTAAGACATCCACCGTACTCTCCGGACCTTGCCCCAACAGAATACCTAGCTAACTTCTTGCAAGGGAAAAAATTCAACTCCGATGGGGCAGTCCAAACCGCCTTCAAAGATTTTATTGATTCCCGTCCGAATGGTTTTTTTAGTAAAGAGATCGATGAAATACCTATGAGATGGCAAAAGTGCATAGATAGCAATGGTACATAGTTTGATTAAATAAATATATTATATTTAAAAAAAATCGACTTTATGTTCCTCCCATACAAAACGCCAATTTCATATGTAAGGACCTAATATAAGACATGTGTTAGAACATTCATGACATACGCGGTGGAGACAGCAGCCGACACGATCAAAACCAAAAACCTCTTTCGAACATCGGAAATGAAGGTTTAAAGGATAATCAGAAATCACAATGACGACACTAGGCGGACCTGTGGGGCCGAGGACATCATACGATGGAGTAGAGCTAGGAGAAGATTCCGGAGAGACCATGTCAACAGGATGGACGCATCTCGAATCCCATACATAGCGGCAAACGAAATTCCAACAGGGCATAGCCTCCCCGGAAGGCCGAATAGATAATAATAATAAAGAAAAAGTAACAATAGTCCCAATAATATTATCATCTACAGGCATCATACCAAAAACACTCCAAAAAATATAGACATACTAAAGCTACCCCCATACGTCATCACCAGCATACAAAAAACTACAATTATCAACACATCCACAATAGTCAGAAAATTTCTACAGGTACCACTTTAAACAACTACACACAACCACACAGACATAGGTACAAACACATAGCCTCACAACTTGAGAATGCTCCGTTGTGAAGGAAATTACCGGATCATAACCGAGATCAACATGTTAGCAATAATAATAATAATAATAAAATACTTTTAATATGCATTTTTTTCACATAATGTGGAGGGCTTATTGCCCGTAGGCAATTTCTACCAATCAACCACACTAGTTAATACAATAGTACGAGCAAGTACAAAAATACATATAACAAAAAATAAGAACTAATAAGTATACAAGATGAGAAAGAAAACGTATATAATACAAAAAAGCAAAATTTTCTATAAAAAAATAAATTAAAATAACAATGATAATGTCCAAAAATAGAAATAGGATGGTTTGGGAAGGAATGAAGGATAAAGTAGTTATAGGTATGAAGATATACATATATGAAATATACTTCGTTGGCCAAAGATACGAGATCGTCGTAACATTCACATTCTGTCATTACTTTATAAGACTATTTATGATCCCTATTCACCACAATATTTAAAAAATAACGTCGTTTTCTTGTCAAGTCACGGCCTATCCCTTCGATCTGCTGAACGTACTACACTAGCTATCCCCATTCACAATACAGAAGTTTTCAGCTCCTCTTTTCAAGTACAATCATCAGCTAGACTATGGAATGGCCTAAGTGATGAAGTAACGTCATCTCAATCCATTCAAATATTTAAAGGTAAATTAAAAAAACTTTATTTGTCAAATAGTTCCTAAATTCCTTCTATATCCTTCCGTAACCTCCTTTTCCTCATTGCTATGTGAGCAGTGTTATTTTTATTATTCTTATATTTTTAAACTCTCTTTTCATTTTTTTCTCTTTGTAATTTTTTTTATATTTCTTACTCTTTTATGTTATTTTTTATCAATTTATTTCTCACTTAATTAGTACTGTACCAATTTAACTAAGAGACTTCACGTTGCTCGGGTTGGTTGGAAGAAATTGCCCTGTGGCAATAAACCTGCCTTTGTACACATGTACATAAATTATATAAATAAATAATAAATAAATAAGAAGTGTAACTTGAGAAGCTTCTTGAAGTACATTAAGCTAGGAGCTTCTCTTATACCATTGGGTAATTGGTACCACAGCCGAGCTGCTTGTATTGTGAACGAGTAAGTGTAGGATGATGTGTAGGTAGTGTATTGGTATTGATAGTGTAGGTACTTTGGTTTTGAGACTGTAAATTTAGGCCATGAGATGAAAGATGGGCAAATTTCTCCTTGAGGTACTTGAGGTGTGAGAGGGTTCTTAACTGTCTGATAAAGTAAGGAAAGAACATGGGAATTTCTTCGTTCTCAGACTTTGAGCCACTGTCTCCCGCTTTCAGATACGTTATCAAACTTTTTGAGTCCAAACACATAGAGATGGAGGGATAGCTGGACCTCAGTTTGATAGGAATAGCTTTCTCGAAAAACAGATCTACGATCTTATACCTATATGTAAGAAGAAAAAGAAAGAAGAAGAAAATTTATGTTGTATGATTTTATTTGAATCTATACTACATACATATTTTTAAAATAATTTAAAAACGCGTGAGTTGTGGCCAACACTAAACTCTCCATACCATAGTAAGCGTTAATTTTTTTTTTCTTGAAAGGTTGACAATCTCTAAATGAATTTTTATGAAGTTCATTTCTATTAGATTCTTAAACAAATATAAGATTCTCAGAGGACAAAAGTTTTCTTAAAATTGCATTACTAGCAAGATGAGCATGTATGAGACAGTGTATCAATGTTGAGGTAATGTAGGTATGTGTCAAGATAGAAGAATGCGGTGTTCAGTTCTCACTGCCTACTTCTTGAGGAAGATAAAAGGGGAGAGTAAAAAATACACTTGTCTATAGAGACATACAATATCAATATGAAGTTGATCACTCAGTTTTCCTTTACAGAAGCTATTATTTTACTTCTGTTATATACATTTTTCACACAAATAGGTATTTGAAATTTCTTTCACATTGATATGGCACACCATAGATTACTTTCTTTGAATTTTGACATTCCTTGAATGCATTTTTGTGTATATTTGTTGTATCAAAATTTCAAGCAGTATAAAAATACCTTGATTTTCCAGACCGTGAGAGCATTTTGAAAATTAGGACAGTTGATATCATAGAGAAGAAATTAACGGATATGTATGGAAAACTAATCAGCTCTAGGTCTATGCACTTTACACATATGATGTTAGTATGAAATCGATCGGACTTATATTTTGGGCTGTAGGGAGGACACAAAAAGGATAATCGTACGTGATCGCCTTACGCCATACATACATATAAACACATCACGACGAAACTCAAAGTGTGCACTCTCTACATCAGGGGTGTCCGACTTGATTAGATCCAAGATTTACTGTTTACTGAGGAAACCCTGTGCGATCTACCAATTACATATTTCTTACACAATTATATACACATAGTTCAGTACACAATTACATAGTATCTATTTTTTATTTTATTAAGAGGGAAAACATAAAACTGAAAATTATTCTAAGTAACTACTTATGTATATTAGTGTGAGCACTGCGTCTGAACATCTCCCGCTAGATTTGCAAAATCAGGTTTGTAGTTGGAAATTGCCAACCTTAAAGAATCCAGTGTATGAACGTTTCTCGTTGGAAACCAATGCCCAGAAATCAAGAATCATAAAGTAACGTGATAACGTGAACGTAACGTGATGGGTGCAGCAGTTGGTGATTACGTTGCGCAGTCTGTTCTACGTATTTATGTATGTTTATATTTTTTACCTTGCCACGATCGACTGGACTAATAGTCGCGATCGACCGGTTGGCCACCCCTGCTCTACATGATACCCGCTGAGAAATTGATATAGTAAAAATATGCTTAAAAATCGCGAAATCATGACTCTCCGCTATTCCATAGTGTGGAGAGTAGCAATTTTGAGTTTTATTTTGTATACTTTCAGCAACAATTAATACAGGGCAGCACTTAGTTAAGGCCGAAAAGGACTGAAAATTATATTAGTTTGAAAATTTAAATGTTTTGTGTATTAGTTACTTGCGTTAATTCCGCGCATATCCCCAAACCGTGTTAGGAACGTAGAATACAGTGTTAAGGCAGATATTATGCTTTATTTTGTTATTAGTTTTAATAATTGAAATACGAGTATTGCCATTAGAAATTAAACACAACAACTCACATTTAACGGAAAGCTTTGGGATATATCAAATTAATAATGTTATGAAAGGGATCAGAGAACATTGAATGTATAAGTTTACATAATATGTACAGAAAATCACTGTTTATGTTAATACTATTTGCAATAACATAAAAGGATTAGTGAATGTATTCAGCTGGGAACAAACCATAGAAACTTAACAAAATATAA
Organism: Molanna angustata; assembly: GCA_963576475.1. NCBI lineage: Eukaryota > Metazoa > Arthropoda > Insecta > Trichoptera > Molannidae > Molanna > Molanna angustata. The sequence continues at coordinate 836,338 of OY754987.1, forward strand.
ACTGTTTAATTGCCATTAAAATTAATAATGATTTCTATATGTTTTATACATAATGGCATTCAAAAACAAACTTATATAATATAGCATAATAACATTATCCAACTGTCGGTTTGTTCAAGTTCTCTTGAACATATCGACAATGTTTCAAGACAGGATACGCGAGATTTGTATGCAATCTCTACATTTTTCGCGGCTTTTCCAACATTTAAGTCAAAAAACACCAACTAAGAGGCTTCGCAGCATATATGTTCTATATACGGATTTAGTCAGAATTCGGAGCAGAACATTAATTTAGTGTGTCAGTCTGTGTGTGTCCTCTTTAAACTTTAGATCCGCTCAATTTACAGAGCACGAAATTTCAGAATATATAAATAGTTACAGGCCTACAAAACTTTTATAGTCAGAATTTAGAATTTTTGTTTCAGTCAGGGGTTATCAACATTTGAATTTTTACTCAATTTTTCCATATGTCTCAGAAACCATAAAAGCTAGAACGCTGAAAATTGGTATGAATATAGACAAATACAAAATCTCAAAATCGCTTTTTCAAAAAAATTCCAGAGATTCTCAAACATTTTTTATTAAAAAAAAAATTTTTTTTATGATAAATTTTTGTGTTTAACTGCCTATATTTCCAAAGTTTTTTTTTTAAATATCGAAAAAAGCCGAAACAACTCAACAAGATAAATAAATTTTCTATAACTTTTTATTTAACAATTTTTATAAAAATTGAATTTAGTGACGACATTGCTTCATACGCCTATACACAATATAAAAGAAGACTTAATAGTTTGATACTTTATTTCCTAACATACATACATACCATCAAATTTTTTTCATATTCTGGGTAGGAAAAGAGGACTGACCTCCATACTTTCCTATCTTGACATACATACCTACATGTGTGGTATAGTAAACAAAATATCTTAAAATTATCAATAATTTGTATTTATGGGTTTATAGTCTGGTACTTATTCTTCAACTATACATACTATCGCTATTCACAGTTGGATCTCATGTGTTACATATAACTAGTAAAAATAAACAACTAGGTACTTATTAATTTTATTTTTCCCAACCACCCTCAGCAATATATTTTCTTTTTCATCTCAACTTATGAATCTGTTAATATATTTTCGTTTATCATGTATACACACACACACACACACACAAACACACACACACACACACACACACACACACACACACACACACACTCATTCTAGATATTTCGTTTACACACACATATATATTGTTACTCTCTCTCATGCGCGCACCCACACTAATTCACATTTTTTTATTGTCTTTTGATATTAGGTATAGTAGGTACGTAATAGGTACATGTCATATTTGTATTTTTGCTTATTTACTTTTAATAATTGTATGAATGTACTGTGTGCTGTCCTTTGCAAAATAAAATAAAATAAAATAATGAACTAATGTGGGTAGTCCTTATTTACATACTCTCCAAGTGTATAGTACAGATTTATCATTCAGGAATTTTTAAATCAATCAACGGCTATCATGTAGAAAGTGCAAGTGATGGATGTTATTTTTAAGACATGACCATAACCAAAATATGTTTTTGTTGTTTCACTAAGTTACTTCTTACACATGTATTTTTTACACGGCAATTGCTTCCAACAAACCCGAGTATACCTTGAATATATCATTTGATTAAGCTGATAAAAAACACAACAAGCTATCTGTCGGGGAATCATTGTAAAAACGAGTGGGTTGTAGCCAACACTAAACTCCCCACACCATTGTTCATTTTTTCTTCTTGAAATGCAAATCATTTGAAAATCATTTTTTAGTGTTATCTTTATTTTTATGTCATGACAAAATGACAAAAAATAAAGATAACACTAAAAAAAGTTAAAACGAGTGGGTTGTGGCCAACGCTAAACTCTCACTATCAAGTCATTCTATAAAGTATTCAAATTTTGTTTGGAAAATTTTCAGCAAATTCATGAAATGAGTTTATTAAATTATTTTTAATTTAAATATTTTATTATGAAAACTTGATAACTCTTCAATGCCATTTTATGAAAGTGATGTGAATTTTTACCAATTTGAAAATAAAAATTTCAAATTATAAATTTCCTGAGCTTGGTGTCATTTTGAAATATTTGACAGTTGAAAAAACTGAGAAGCACTATTCATATATAGTTCAAAATCTAATGGAATTTAAGCGCGTATAAGATATACATAATTGTAAAATTTGAAAAGAATCGAATGAGTACTTTAGTCTACAATCGATAAAGTAAAATAAACACGCCGTACATAGAAAACAGCACATAGCACATAACACATAAGCACACACACATACAGATTCATTGTGATGAAACTTTTATAATACAATCTCAACATGATGCTAGTTGATAATATGCAATTAAAAATACCCTTAAAAATTGCGAAATCATAACTCCCCACCATATCCACTTGGGTTAGTGGGGAGACACTGAACCGAATAAGGACAGGTTGCAGCAGAAATGCAGCTGAGCGCCACAAATGGGGCTACATCAGTGACCCAAGTTGTGAGTGTAGTGACCTGGCTCAGACCATAGACCACATTCTAACTGTGTGCCCATCCCACAAATTCGATGGAGTGATGGAGGATATTAACAACCTGACGACCGAAGCCAGAATATGGCTTAGGGAACTTTTAGTAATCTTATGAGCGCCTGACCCACCATACGAGTATATATAGTGGGGAGTAAAAATAATGCATGAAAAATTCATAGCAATGATAGGAAAAAAAGAGTATAAGAAGAGGAAGAAAAAATCAGGTGATATCAGATATTTTTTCTTTAGTTTTATTTTTATGTTTTAATGAGATGAGACTATTCCATAGTATTTTTCGTATTCATATTCATGTTCGTATATACATTACCGGGCAAAACGATTGGTCTATTAAAAAATTATATATTCGTTAAACATTAAGTATTGCATTATTTGTATCAGATAAACTATATAGGTCTATCCAATAAAAACGCTGGACTGTATTCAATTCTTAAATCATTAGCTTTCTACTTAGTTAAAATCTACTTATCTATACTTAATGTTATAATGTACGTAGTTTTGATTTGTGATCACAACAAAGTATTTTATATCATTTTTCGATAATTTGTTGTTGTAATGTCAACAATCCCGTAATTACAGTAATCGCAAGACTTTCCATTCAAGTGTTATTTCCGCATTTAATGCCGCGACGTAAAGCAAAGAAATTTATTGTTTGTTAAAATCCACGGATTTAAATTCAGTCTTTTTTTTTCTCGGAGTCTTGGTCTTGAAAAGACTGAAAAATGCAAGGAAATAAAATGAATATCACTGTTTAAATAAAGAAAGGTGGAATTCCGTGTTCCACTTACTCAGGGCCGGATACAATACAACTGTACAAATGACGCAGTTGTGCCTGGCGTGAATCCATCTGGGACGCCAAACATAGAGGAAAACAATAACAAAATCACCTCATCAAATTATGGTTGGTTGAAAAAGATTAGCAATTGGCAATTTACCCTTTTTTGCTGCTCCTCGTGGAAGTTGGTGACCATCACACAATCATCATCACCATCTGGTGCCAACCTTATGATTGCTGCGTCCGGAATCCTGAGTCTCTTACAGAGATTGTTAAGCCACGATATTCTTTTACGCCCCACACTCCGTCTTCTGACTATCTTTCCCTCCACTATGAGTTGTAGAAGGGCATATTTATCACCACGGAATATGTGGTCAAAATATGCGAATTTGCGTCTCTATTGTACAAAATTATTTTTTGTTAATTTGACTTTGTAATTCACAAAATAATGTGTAGTACAAATGTTTTCAAATGTATAATGATTTGCCAGAATGAATGAAGGAAGCAACTGGTCTTGCCGCTTTTCGTCGCCTAGGTGTTTAGTACACAAAAGTCTTTTTAATATATTGTGTGCTTCCTGTGTATGGATATTGGAATATATTCTTGTTTTATTGTTTTTTACAGTCGTATATTATGTAAATTTGACTTTTTTCCAACATTGTTTATTCTTTTGTTTATATTAGATGTAAGAAAATGTATTTATTTTTTACATCTAAATAAAATGTACATACATACAAATAGAAGGCTAATACAATACAGTATACAGTAATCACAATAGTATTGTTTGATAAAATAAATTGATAGAATCTTTTGAACAACATATTTTTTACGTGAATTTTCCGGTAATTTTTTTTTCTGTTAGATTTTACGATATTTAAATAGTTATTGGTCCAGCAGTTCTTGATTGATAAATGGTGTAACGAAGCCGACTTTTTTTAGCCGATAAAAAAAAAACAAATATAATAAAGAATTCACAAAACAAAGTTAAAAACATAGGAGAGCATGTATGACGCGATGCATGGATGTAAATGAGGCAAAACATGTATGTCAAGATAGAAGTGTCTGGCGTTCGGTCCTCTCTGCCTACCCTAAGTAGGGATATGGCGTGATGGTATGTATGTATGTACATAAGTAAAAAAACATAACATCAATAATAATTCAAGAAATGAAATGAAATCACTAGATACTAGGAATGAAAAAAAAAAAAAAATTGTATGTTAAACTTTAAAAATCACTTGATATGATGTCTTGTTATTACATATGTACCGTAGTCTATCATTTACTGTTTTTTTTTCATTGTTCTTTATGTTAATATATTCTACTGTACTGTTGGCTATCCAAAATCAATAAAATAAACATAAAAAAATTGGATTGTTAGTGAAGGAAATATTATGACGTACCTATGCATGACCATGGAACTGGGGTAAATATAATTGTACCTACAGGAATATAAAAATATAAATAAATAAATAAAATCATTAATAATGATGGCAAACATTTTTAGCCCTATCATTGGTAAAAATAAAATAATAATCAGTCAAAAAAGTAGGATAGGAACGTATAGGAACATCCTCAAAGCCTAATCCTTTGAAATGTCAAATACCACTGGATGGGTGAACACATTTCCAATAGAAGCTCAATGAAGGTGGTCTATCCAAGAAAGAAGAGATTCAGCTTTCTTCTTACGTCTCTTAAGTAGGAGGTATTTCACGTAGCCCGACTGTGGAACGATCTTCCGAATTCTGTGTTTCCACCTTCGTACAACCCGGGTCTTTTTAAAATCCGAATTAATAAACTCTTTTCTAGATTGCAAACCCCTCCCGACGCTACGTAGTGCGCTTCTTCGGAAGAGTAAAATGGACCCAAATCCTAATAGCTGGCGTCCCCTACGTAGACATGTTAAAAAAAAAATCTTTTATTGTTTGGGTTTTCAATCTTTCCAATTTTAGCGATTATATTTATTTACTTTATTTTATTTGGAAACATAACAGCTTTTGTATACAAAATATAATACAATTAATAATTAATTAATAAGAAGCCTATTATAATGTTTCACAGAGTTACAAATACATTTACGTCTAATTTATGAGAATATTGATCATGAAGGGTTTAGGAATGGGGTATGGTTAGGAAACTGGGAATTGAGGAATGAAATGGGAGAAGGAAGAGAGGGAAAGGACAGTTTCCCTAACCGATGCTTGTAGGTGCATTAAGAATTTATGGCCCAGTATTTCAGTCGGCCCTTAGGAGTGTAACTCAAGTTTAACAAAAATATTGCGTATTTCAGTACCTAATCTTCCCTTAAATACGTCACTAAACGACAAATATTTAACTCAACGTTTCTGGCGGATCGCATGTCTTAATCTTGAGTTAAGTATTGTTTCTAGTCTTTTTCGCCAGGTGGCGTACTAATCGCCGCACGCTTTAATGTTTTATTTCATTTTATACTACAAATAACTATGCATAATAATTAAAATCATGATTTATTTTTGTTGTTAAAATAAAAGACTTGATATAGAAGTGGTTCATGTATTTAATATTTATTTTATTTTTTTACATAATTACGATGTATTGCCTGACAACGAACGAAATAAACTGTCAGCCATAATGAAACGTCAGGCACGCAACTTTATTTTTGCGATGTTTTTCATCCCACTTTTTAAATTGATCCTTCCTGTTTCTATATATAATGTGTATTCTTAAATTTTCTACATAAGACACTATTTTACCATTATCACTTAGTTCCATATCCATCTGTAAAATGTACATACATTTTGCATTGAACTACTACGTACGTAGTACATATTCAATGACATTTTTTCACTACAATGTTTGATTTTAATTAAAAAAAACATCGATCGGTATAAAAAAATGAATAAGTAACATGCTGTGTAATGAAACAAATAAAATAATGTGTTGTTATAATAATAAAATAATATTTAGTCACAGCTTCGCGTCACGTATCATTTAAGGTTATTACAATTTGACAGATGCGTTATAGACAATAACCATAGAAAAACGTAAAATATATCTATAGTTGAAGATTACGTAACTGACGTTTCATTTTGCGCTGAAATACGCGAATGAAATTTAATCTTCCCTAAATTTTTAACTTGGATTACTAAAGCCAACGATTTAAGGGCCAACTGATATCTCGGGCCTATATGTATTATTGTCGTCGATATGTGGTCTTTCCAAGTGCATCTTTGGCAACGTTTATCCCCTTGTTATGTCCTTGACACCACATGTTTACCTGATCGTCTAATTTCTGAAGCGGTTTGCGAGGGTTCTGCCTGCAATGGAGCTTAAGATGTTCATTTCAATTTGATCTTTAAAATAATTATCAATTTACGTTCTAATCTACTAACCAAATTATGTACTTTGCACAAGTCAACGAACGTCGTTTAAAAAAAAAGATTTTCATAGCATTATGATGCTTTTAGATTTAGCGCTCCAGACACCGAAGACTTTAGATGCGGTCCTGCACCTTCAACTGGAGCAATGCTGTGGCCCATGAGAATTATAACGAAGGAGTTTGAATAGCGCTGGAAAATACAAAAGGCAGCATTCTCAGCGCCCCCTCGTTCCATTGTACCCGGTCAGAAGCCGTTACTTTATAGTTCCGGAGTCGGCCCTGACTGAGCCCCACATCCACAGCTTATTCTGTTATACTCGAGTGCTATTTTAGCTCAGGAACAACTATAAAGGTATTTCAATTGTATTTATATTTAAAGCTAAACACCTCCGCTTGTAAGGATGGACTTACCGTTCAGTATCGAGTGACCATTGAATTTTTTATACCAAGATATTGTTAGTCCAAATACTCCCATTCTTTTTAAATGAAAAGCATCTGAAGTGTGATCAAGATCTCTGTAAAAAAATTAATTATTGGAAATCTACCAATAGTAAGGTACCTACTATAACTATGACAGAACTTCTGAAAAGCTTTAAAACACTTCTTCGAGATTACGACATCCGCATGTCCAAAGAATGTCGTGAGTGGTATAAATTTCCTTCTGGGGGGGCAAGTCCCGTCAAACAATGGAATCAAAACTCTCATGATTACCCATATCATAGATCATAGATTATGGAATTATACAATATCCTTCCATATTATAGAACTCCATATGATTATTACATCCATGACATGGGTAATCATGAGGGTTTCGATTTCAACGTTTGGTGGGACTTGCCCCCCTGAAGTGCGCAGATAGCAGAGTTTTGGGGCATTCGGTAAACTACTTAAGACTTCGTTGTTTCTGTGAGCATAAAAAATGGACTAATAAATGGTGGTTCATAAAATGATCTTGTTACCATAAAATGATATTGTTTCCATAAAATGATATTGTTGCCATAAAATGGTCTTATTACCTAATATAAAAATTTAATTTTCTTTTGTATTATTTGTATTCTTTACCATAAAATGGTCTTGTTACCATAAAAGGGTCTTGTTACTGTAAAATGGTCTTGTTACCGTAAAATGGTTTTGTAACCGTAAAATGGTCTTGTTACCGTAAAATGGTCTTGTTACCAAAAAATGATCTTGTTACCATAAAATGGTCTTGATGCTATAAAAAATTAATTTTTCTTTTGTATTATTATTTATGATTTTATTTTGCATAATTCATATTTTTTTATAAATGTAAGATATGTGAATCTTAAAACGAATAAACCAGTTGGAGAATAAATCAAGATAAGTAAGGGGACTTTCTTTATTTATTGACATTGATCAAGGCTTACTTAAAAATAAGTAATTGGCTTCCACTTGAATGGTGAGAACAAAATATCTACCTTGAATCAAATATTTTTATTATTGCATATGCGCAAACATTGGATTTTTTCCCTGTCGGGAGTCAAAGATATTTTTTAACAGATTTTTAATTATCTCAATAGAGACAAAGTTGGAATATTTATTGTAGGAGAACCGGGAAATCAAGGCACCTACAGGGCTTACGACCTGTCATCGGCTGGTTTACGGGATCACTTTATGCGCTTGCGCAACGTTCACCAATTATGCCTTTTAATGAGATCCCTATCAATTCAATTTTGAAAGTTCTATATATTGTAATACTGAAATTCAAGCGAAAAGAATTTCAGTATTACAATATATAGAACTTTCAAAATTTAATTGATAGGGATCTCATTAAAAGGCATAATTGGTGAACGTTGCGCAAGCGCATAAAGTGATCACGTAAACCAGCCGATGACAGGTCGTAAGCCCTGTAGGTGCCTTGATTTCCCGGTTCTCCTACAATAAATATTCCAACTTCGTCTCTATTGAAATAATTAAAAATCTGTTAAAAAATACCTTGAATCACCTCAGTTAATTTCTTTGACAAAGTGGTGCTTCAGAGAGTGGGTTATACCAGGTGGGTTCTATGTACTTAACCTTTCCCAGAAGCAAAACTTAATTTATTCATAGCTTTTTGGGGAGACAAGACAAAATGAAAGAACCACACGGCTCCTCCAATGTATGTTGTATAATATAATATAAGTCCTTTGATTATAATATTTGACTCAACGCAATAAATACCATTCCACTGCACTCCTGAATAAATTTGTACGAGGAATAGATTTATACAGAGGGTTTTTGAAGATGTGTTTTCAAAATTTTGTTGAACATCTCAAAGTCAAAATCGGCATTTATCTATGATGCAACCATCTTATTAATTATCTGCTTCTTCTTCTTTGCCCTTATCCCGTCTAATTCGGGATCGGCCCATCTGATACATAATCGCCAGGACACTGTCTTGGATCGTCAAGTTATCGATGCTGTCCCCCTGAAGTTCATTTTGAATGCATCTTAGTACATTTAATCCAACTGCCGATTTGTTCAAGAAAATTTATTTCTCTTAACCTGTTACTGTTAGTGATACTGAGCTGAGTAAAACTATGAGGACAATCAAAGGATGCGTGAGGTCTAGCCCACTCATGTGGCTTCCAGTACTTTCTGACTTTGCGCAGAAAGAAGACCTCAGCCAAAGAACTCGTAAACACCAGCAGAAATCCCGAAATCCCGAAATCCCTGCTTTCCAGGATGTCTTGACCTGACAAACTTCGATCTTTCTAGTGCATGGAGAGAGGTGGACAGACGCAGATCCAATGAAAAATAAAAACATCATTCAGGATCCCACCTTGAAGGTCCAGGCTTCAACCTTTCCCGTAAAGTCTGGGTCCAGCAAAACAGAATCCGCAAAGGGCAGGGGGGCTGCAATCACCTCATGTGGGAATGGGGAAAAAGGGATTCTCCCGAGTTTGACTGTGGAGCAATTAACCATACTGTCCAACACTTGGTAGAGAAGTGCCTGACGAGGAGATATCGGGGGGGGGGTGGATGGAAGGCCTTGACGCAACCCCGGAGGCCGTACACTGGCTGGCTGGATGGGAGCCGAATAATGACGCAGCCGATGGCGGGGAGAAGCATATGGCAGTACCAAACAAAAAATATAGTAAATGACTAAATAAATAAATAAAAGTATATCTACCTACAAAAAATAATAATGTAAATTTAGAATGAAATTAATGGATCCGTTTTCGAAAAAAGTTTCAGATTTACATCTACCTGTTACAGTGACAAATTGATTCCTTTCTGCCCTAATGAACACTTATTTCACATTCACTCTCATTTCCTACTTCTCCTCTTTGTCAATATCGTTTTCTATCCTATAAATATACATATGTAATACTATCAACCAACCACCTTTCAGTTATACAGAAGATTCACTAAATTTCTTTATCATAATGTGCTGGTATCTTCATATATTTAATTTTTTTAGATAGGTACTGGTCTGTCCGTACTGGAATTTTACAATTGATTTTTAACTTTAACTGCTTCTAGCATGATTCATTTCGTATTTTGATAAAATTGAAAGATTTTGTATTTCATATAAACTTATAACACTGATGAAAAAAAAATTGTGACCACCGAACTGGCTCCCTGCGTTTTTAGCCAAACCTTTGTTATCAGTAATAAAAGTAAATCCATTTATGACTGTACTGTTTGGTTAAGCGTACAAAATATTTAGTAGCATAAAACGAATTGGTGTGACACTGGAGAAAATTTCGAATGATAAGCATAGGTGGGGACGACTGTTTATACATATCTTCCGCTTGAGTTAGTACATAGCAATGATATGTCACTTTTATACCTGAACGCTGGTAATAGTCAGATGAATGCTTTGTTACCTGTCGCTATTCGCTTTATTTTTATTTAACAAATTAAAATATATTCCAGATAATTTGATGTTTAATTGTCAACAATTTTAACTGCCCAAGCATATTACATAATAGTATATTCAAGTGAATATGTTGTTGTGACACTAACAATTTACTATTTTACACAGTAAAACTTGTTGGTTCTCACATAATAATCCAACTGTCGATTCGTTCATAAGAATTCAATTCTCTGAATGAATCGACATTATTAAGCCAAGATGCGTGTACGAAGGAACATTTTGTATGGCGTAGTGGACTTTTTTCATGCTAATAACACCAACTAGAGGCCTCGCAGCATATATGTTCCCATACATGGATTTACTCAGACAGTTCGGAGTAGAACATTTAATGTGAGTTTTGTGTGTCTGTGTGTCCCCCCCCCCCTTATAACTTTTGATCCGCTCCATTTACAGAGCCCAAAATTTCAGAATGTATAAACAGTTATAGGCCTACAAAACTTTTATACTCAGAATGGTGAATTTTGTTTCAGTCAGGGGTTATCAACTTTTGAAATTATGGTTTATTTATCCATATATCTCAGAAACCATAAAAGCTAGAACGCTGAAAATTAGTATAAACATAGACAAATACAAAATCTCAAATGATTTTTAAAAAAAAAAAATCCAGGGTTTCTCAAACATTTTTTATTAAGAAAAATATTTTTTTTATAATAAATTTCTGTGTTTAACTGCCTATATTTCCAATTTTTTTTAAAAATATCGATAAAAGCCGAAACACCCCAACTAGAAAAATTAATTTTCTATAAAAAAGGTCATAATTGTATTCGCACATCTCAAATTTTTTTTAACAATTTCTATAAAAATTGAATTTTGTGACGACATTGCTTCATACAATTTGTATGGCAGTAGCCTACACACAATATCTAAGAAGACTTAATAGTTTGATACTAATCTCCATACATACATACATACCATCATGCTGTTTTCATATTCTGGGTAGGATCAAAGGATTGACCTCCAAACTGTCCTATCTTGATATACATACCAACATGTGTTAAAATTTTCAATAATATGGATTTATGGGTTTATAGTTCGATTCTTATTCTTCAAATTTACATACTATCGCTATCGACAGTTGGATCTCATGTGTTACATGCAACGTGTAATATTAAAGATGTTTATGACCACTGAAACATAGTCGTTGGATATCTCGTCTTTTGTATAAAATAATTCAACAAATTTATGTTCCGTAATAAACCATTTGGTTTATTTACTGTATGTTTATGACTGAGGTGGGTAAGGTCTAAATAATTCCGTTTCACTTCTCAATGCAAAATGGTGTCAAATGAGGTCAAAGTATTTTCGGATCGTAATGAGACTAACAAACTGCCACCGAATTGACTCTGAACTTTCGGAAACTCATTTCTCGGTGTGATTTATGAGTCTGTGACAAATTTATTACGATTCGAGTTACGTATAACCGAGTCGATTGTCGTTCTAGCGTAGTGGAAAGATATTCCGATTCAATGCCGGTAATCAAGGTTCGATTCTTCACAGCGGAAAATGAGTTGTATTCATAGAGTAAAGGAAATGCAGAGCTGACATTCGCTACGACTTTAGACCAGGATAATGGAATATAGTGATAGTTGATGCTATAGGGAGTGTTTATTTAATTAAGATTATCATATATCAGAAAGGTTGCGATTTTAAATACGTGTTCAAATTACTCCCCAATAACATACACCCCTATATTAGATATTGCAATTTAATAATCAGTTAATTTAATTTAAATAGAAATAGTAATAGTAATTGAGTGATGAAGGGTTTCACAATAAAGTAGACTTACTTGAATTACATATATTTTAAGTTCAAATAGATTACAAATATAACACTCGATACATTTTACAGATGCTCGCGATGTTGAGGTCAGTATGAATTTTACTCGTTTCGTTAAAGACCAGACACTGCGGTCGTCCTGTTGGCTGATGAGCGAATGGTGATCGGCGTTGGGTATTCGTTTTAGGAACTGGTATCCTTTGGCCATCCTCGGTAATCCGAGTGAGATGTGAGATTGTGGGGTAGGTACAGTTCACCACAGGAACATGTAGAAAACGGGTATTCCAAACACTATCGTGTTTAAATATAAATCGTATATTAATAAAACACTTATAAAGCAGTAAAAGAATTTTTACAAATTTCTTTATACGTACAAAATCTGAGTTGCTTACGTCGTTGAAAGATTTGCAAACCTGAAGTGTTCATGGGCGGGCCATATTGCCAGAGTGAAGGACCAAAGATGGACCAAGAGGATCTTGGAATGGAGACCACGTGAGGATGAAAGAAGTAGAGGCAGACCACCTGCGCGATGGTTCAATGACATAAAGAGGGTTGCTGGTGACTGGATGCAGAAGGCCCAGGATAGAGAAACCTAGAAAGATATGAGGGAGGCCCAGCAGTGGACAGAGACAGCTGGATAAAGTAAAATAAGTAAAAGAATTTACTTTTCTCAATTTCAATCCTTTTGTTAACGACATGTACTTTTCAATATTAGTGTTGAGTACTACTTCAATTTCCATCGCAAACCATTACAAAAATATTCAAATACATTTTATCTATTCGTTGTAATATTTTTACAACGTATTGGAAGGTTGTAATATTTTTACGTTATTTACGAGATTCATCAATGAGCTCGATTTCTACACATAATGTAAAGAAATTAATGGTAAATTTAAAAAAATATAAAAATATTTTTTAAATATTGTTCCTAAAAATAATTGAAATTCGCCATTTTTTTTCTAAAACATTTATCGGAGAGCATCCCTCCTCCCATTCAAAGTTGTATTATAATCTAAGTATTGTATTATGATGTGTGGGAGTATTTCGACCGAAGGAGTTGTTCTTCCGAAACTAGTAGTGTTCTTATAATTAACTTATAATATGGTATGCGAATGCACCGGAATGAGGCGTGTGGAGAACCTGTTTTTTGTGTTGGAGAAACTGAACCTGTTTGCACAGGACAAAAAGAATTTTTATCAAGCGATCATCAACGTCGGGAGATCCAACAGGATAGATAGAGTAGAATGACTAGTAATTAGCAAATGGGTAGGTACAAAGAGAAGAGGTCTCAAGCTGTCGCAATTATTAATTTTTTCTTCTTTTTTTGGTAGATTTATGATCTGTTACTACAGGTCTACATCCTGGAATGAGGATGTCCAGCTCTCCTTCCATCTCTTCCTTCCTTCGTGGTCTTACCGGTAGTCGGCGTCCCTCTGGTATATCGCGCAGTGTAATCTTTGATAGCCTTTCTGGATTCATCCTATCTATTTGATCTCTCCAGTGTCGTCTTTTTTGCCTACTCCACTTTACGATATCCTCCAAATTGCAAGTTCTGCGGATCTCGTCATCGGGAATCCTATCTATGAAAGTTCCGCCCAAGGTAGGTCTTAGAGTTTTCGTCTCTGTTGTTCTGAGTAGTTGTATTGTTCTCGAATAATTGCATAAACGCAAACATTTGTTTCTGGCGCAGTTCAGGGGTGGCATCTGTGCGAGACATCGTCATCTCATTTATAAGGACCGTTGCTTTCATTGTTTAAAAATAAACTTTCATTGTTTAAAAATAAATTTCTTAATTTCTCGATAGATGACGTTACAAAAAGGCTTTTCCGTTACTGCATAGATGGCAATAGTATAGTTCCTTATTTTCAGGTGAATTTTTACACATTATTCAAATATATAGAACTTTCCAAAAATATACATTGATAAGGGAACTCAATAACAAGGCATAATTGGTGAACGTTGCGAAAGCGCATAAATTGATCACGTAAACCATCCGATGACAGATCGTAATCCTTGTTGGTGCCTTGAGTTCCTGGTTCTTCTACAATATCCCAACTTCGCCTCTATTGAAATGTTAAAAAGTTTGTCAGTAAAAATATGCGTTGTTCTTATTATGTCTGCCATCGCTTTACCTCCATAGGTCATTATTTTTATAACTGTTCTTCTAAATTACGTCACTGTACCTTTGGTGTGCCCCAGGGATCTCACCTCAGTCCAATATTGTTTATAATATATCAACAGCAGTCAAAGTGTTCTGATCACAGCAATTTTCTTGTGTACATTACGTCAATAATAATATTTTTTTGTATACTATTAATCTTTACAGCTTTAGCGGTGGTCGTTGCCCAGGAAAGGAAGGAGTGGAAGAAAAGGGCGAGACCTATGTTCTGGATGCAAACGGTTAATGATGAAGAAGAAGAATCTTATTACTAAATTCATTCTGAAAAATCCAGCCTATAGCTAAAAAAATAATATCCAATTCATTGTATTGCATTTCAGCATTACTACATAAAACTTCTATAGCGTTTATCAAAAATTCACGCGTCTTCTGCTATCCTTATGGTCCGAATCATTTTAAACTTTTTTTTTCTGTTTTATGTCTCATTTCCCAATTCATAAATAATATTTTCTGATATGACTTATCTGGCATCGCGCCTGTTCTTAACTGAAACCTTCATAAACTTTTCAGTGGACCAAGATTATAATCATTATTCTCATTCGTCTCTTGTGATTTTTGGCGCAATAATTAAAAAAAAGCACGAAAAAACTTTCAGTCGTTATTTTAAAATCTTAATTAAACTTTCCAGTTCTTTTCCTCCTGGGTCGGGGCTGTCAGGAAATATTTTTCTCAGAACTGTGACAGGCTGGTAAATCATCACACAGATGAAAAAATAATAAAAGTTCGTGGAAATGGTACTGTAGTTACCAATGGAAAACCTTTTGATTATCTTTCAAAGACAAGTGTTCAGAGCCCATAATTATTTTCAGATTAAAAATCTCTATAGTCGATTTATTGGGAAGGTTTGTCGGGGGTTTTCCACCAACGAATGTGTCTGGAAATAAAAGGCGTGATTTTTAATGGTGCATTGCGAAAAAAAAGGGTTGTGGCCAACACTATACTGTTCACTACCAAGTCTCGCTAGACGGTGTCTCGTTACACGCGGCGAGGATTCAGCCCGCATCACTCTTGGCGTGGAAATCGAGTAACTGAAAGTGCTGTCAATGTGGTGAGGTTACTGTAAATCGCCTACACGAGTACTAAAGGGAGGGGGAGCCTCCCCCCCCACCATGACTGGCGGACCATGTCTCGCTCGGCGGTAGCTCGCCATGCTGATGAGATGATGTTGCCGATATAGCGCTTGATGTGGGAATTGAAGTGCTTGTAATAATTATTTTAACTGTTAGATTGAATAATATTCTTTATGATTTTATACCAGGATTTATGTAGATATGTAAGTAAAACTAATAATTCTCTATTTACATATTTATTCACAAATTACATTAATAAAGAATATTACACAAAATTGAGCTATCTAACGCGTAAGAGTATTAAAATGGCACTGAGGCGTCTTTGTTTATTTTACAGTAAATATAGTCTCTCAATGTTCTAGAACATTCTGTTCTTTGTAAATGTTTGTACGTACTGTCAATGTGTGTTTACTGTCAATGTGTTACCGAGCACCGGTACCGGAGACCCTGGCCACGACTGACGGGCATCCACACTGAAAAAAATATTATGACAACCGAACTACCTGCGTTTATTTTATTTTATTTTTTATTTTATTTTATTTTATTTTTTAATTAACACATACAACATTAGATAGTTTATTACATGGATTAATACATATGATCGATACATCAATTATCAAAATCTAATGTCAGTTACATGACATGTGTCAAATACATTTTGGTTTGTGTGTGTAGTGTAAGTAGTAAAGTATTTTAATTATTTATTTATTTAATTATTATTCCGCTTATGTAAGAGAGAGGGTGTGTATTTGTATGTGTGTGTGAGGGTGTGTGTGTGTGTGTGTGTGTGTGTGTGCGTGCGTGCGTGCGTGCGTGCGTGTGTGTGTGTGTGTGTGTGTGCGTGCGTGTGTGTGTGTGTATACATGATAAACGAAAATATATTAACAGATTCAAAAGTTGAGAAGAAAATGAAAATATATTGCTGAGGGTGTGTGTGTGTGTGTGTGTATGTGTGTGTGTGTGTGTGTGTGTGTGTTTAAGCCAAACCTTTGTAATCAGTAATAAAAGTAAATCTATTTATGACTGTACTGCTCGGCTATGAGCACAAAACATTTAGTTGCACAGAACTAATTTTAACATGAAATTTTGTTACCATTAACAAAAAAGTTTTTCAGTGCACTGTTGTGGTTGAACTCTAATTGGTGGTGGTATTTATTTATTTATTTATTTTTATTATATATGTACGTCATTAATAGGAAAAAATAAGTAATAACAATTGGGCACAGCAAAACAACAATAAGTACCTACATCAATAATACAAATATTAAAAAAATAGTAAAAGAAAGGACAATATAACTACACAAAAAGAAAAAGAAAAAAAAAAATTTTTTTACAGAACCAGAAAATAAACAAACCAAATATCAAAAAATTTAATTTGCGTTAAGCATCCTTTTGAAACCATCTATAGTGTGTACATTAAATATATCAACAGCATTATATTGGTTTCCAAGGCGGTGCAATCTATGCATTGGAAGATAATAATAAGTCCCTTGTTTTTTTCCGATGAGCAGCCGCTCCGGGGATGAAAGGAGCTTCAAACTCTAAAATGTTACCTATGGAGTGGGGTAGGAGACTGCACAATTCTGTTTAGTTACTGTACGTAACGGTTTTTTTATTTTTTTGAAAAAATATGTTTGAACGTTGCCCATTTTTTAAAATAAATAAATAAACAAATAAGTAGGATTTTTTTATTGCTATAAAATAAAAAAAACAAAACGATCATTTTAACGTAATATTAATAAATACAACTATTTGAAGTTGAACAATTTGATTGTGATTGAGTTGTTATCATGCTATTTCCTAAAAAGGTTGTTTTGTGAAAGTCGATATATTTTTCTTGTCTTTATCGTGTGGTTATTCGTACCATGAAGATGTTCCAGCCAATTCTGATCTAAATTCTCCTCCTTGAAATTTCAAACTAATCGTTGATCGTTAATCGATAAAACATTGGAAATTATCAAATACACTTGCGTGGGTAAATGTATTTGAACATGTAGAACTCTTTGCAACATGTAGATTCATATTATACTGACAAATAAATTTACTATCATATATGTATGTAGATTCATATTATACTGACAAATAAATTTACTATCATATATGTATGTACATATAAAAAATGTTGCAAGTAAAAGCCTTCTTTTTGTATAACAATACAAAGTCTTTATAATTGGATTTCAAAGGAAATTGAAACATTTATTTGAATAACGATTAAATTGAAAAGATATAAAAAATTGGATGTTTGAAATATGGGAGTTTTTATACAGAAAATTTTATGCCTTTGCTAATGTTCGTGGAATTTTTCAACTTATGGTTTGTAAAAATAGAATGAAATTTAATACATCACATTTCTATATTTATTGATGGTAAACAAATAATTGTTTATTAAGACATAACAAAAAACACAATGCAAAACAATGTAAGTTTGACAGAAAACCAATAATAGGTTTACCTTAGCACAAGGTGTGCCTAGTGAGGGGCTAGTAACAAAAAAATAAATAAAAAAATTATAAAATAAGATAAATTAATCAATTTTTTCAATATATAATTTATTTTACAAGTTTTTTGTATGTGCATGACTTAAAATGAAATATTGTGTTCAAAAAGAGAAAGAAAGAGGCGTATGTATGTACATGTATTTATACTATATGTAAATGTATGAATAAATAAAAAACATAATAGACAATAACATGCTCACTAGCTCACCTTAGCACAGGCTATGCCTAGTGAGGGGGCTAGTAACAAAAGATACAAACAAAAAGAGATAGCTTAAACTATGTAAGCACTAGTGAAATAATAAATATAATGATATTTAGTAGAAATGAAATAACTTATATTTACTTTGTATGTCTATTATCGTTAAGAAGAATTTGTAATAGAACGATGTATGATAGAGTTAGAAATGAGGTCACTAGGAAAGAATGTAAGATGAAGAAAGATGTAGTAACTAGAATGAAAGTTAACACACTTAGATGGTTTGGTCACGTGGAAAGAATGAATGAAGAACGCTTGACGAAAAAAATATATAAGGCTGACAGGAATGGAAAAAAAGGTCGGGGGCGCCCAAGAAAAGGATGGCACGACCATGTGAACGATATTCTGAAAGAAGGAAATGTTAGAAGTCTGAACAATAGAAGAACATGCATGAGACGTAGCATTAATGTTGACGAGGCGGTGAATGTATGTCAAGATTGAATAGTGTGGCGTTCTGTTCTCTCTGCCTACCCCGCGAGGGACATGGCGTGATGGTATGTATGTATGTCTATTATGGAACTTGGAGATAAGAAGAATCTGTGATGTCGAAGATGTTGTGCGATGGGGAAGAACACGAAGACGATTCTGGAGAGATCATGTGGGGAAATCGGGTTCGGATCGAGTGGTGAGGATGGCAGCGGATGGGGAGATAACAAATGGCAGACCCCCTGGAAGACCACCCAAAAGATGGAAGGATAGCTGGACGTCCACTGCACAAGAGCAGGCTCCGAGAATAACAGGATACAGTCCTAACTAAAGCAGAAGAAGAAGAAGAAGTCTACTATGTATGTATAAGCCTATATTACCTACAATTATTTACTCTATGTTTTGGATATAAATAAATAAATATAAAAAAAAATAGAAAAGTACAAAATTAAGCAAACTGTCAAAGAATATCTAAAACACTTTTCACACTTATGTATATATGTACATACATATATTCAAACATTCAAACACATGAGTATATTTTTATGTAATATACCTAGAAAGAAGTGGTTCAAAGAGATAATCGAAGAAAATTCAAAGGACTACCTACAATTGATTTTAGGATTGCTATTGAGAATATATATAATATAATTGTTTGAATTTTTGTATAATGATGAACTACATGAACCCTAGCTTGATAGCATTAAAATGGCGTCTGAATTCACACTTTTTATCCACATAACCACAAACTCACGTATTTTTCCCTTTATCCCTCTTCCTTTCTCATCTCCTATCCTCCATCCAATAAACATAGTGTGTAGTAGTAAACATCTGATGTATTTTTTTTATTCTTTTTTTTTATATATATTTTATGTTTTTAATTTCTTACTATTTTTTTTATTTGTATTCTTTTATTTCTGTAACTGATTGTATTGACTTGCGCCATTTTATAGTCTAGCAGCTAGCAGACTGTACTGTAAAACTTCTGCAGTATGAACGGAGGGTTAGCTAGTAATGTAGAAGGAATATTCAGGAACTTATTGTATGGACTGTAATGAGGAAAAATATTACATCATAATGTGCAACTATTGTCATATTTTTAACATCATTCAACCTATATAAGAATATCTACATTATGTATGTCTGGTTTCATAAAGGACTAACATCACTATATTTCGACTTTAAAAAATTGCTCTCTTATGAAATTTTCAAGTCACAAAATATGTGGCATTTTATTTGCAAAGTCCATGTACAGCTAAAGATTTAATAGCGCAGGCTTAGGCCTATCGACAACAAAAGCATAAACCATTGTATTATTTTAATGTCGTCTTTCAAGTCCAATTCTTTGTATCACCCCAATGCTCAATAAGATGTGCTTTCTTAACTCAAGTATCAATATACCTCAGAGAGTGGTTACAGTGGCTATTATTTACCCAAAGGTTAAATTACCAATATTACTTATATCTCACTCTCTCTCTCTCACTTTTATTTTTGTATCATTTTCTCCGTCTACCGTCTTACCGTTTATTGCTTTCTCCAGTCCTTATTGCAGAATATAAAATAATGATATTTACGTAATGATTCTTTATCGATTATTGACTAAGATTTCGTCGTCGATATCTAAATTCCCTTATTTTTCCTTTCAATTTTTGAAACCTTCACCTCATGATAGAACTCTTTAATAACATCATAGAATTATGAAAAAATAATATTTATAATTTTACGTTCTATTTTATAATTAAGTTCGCAAACGCGACTCCCATTCACCGGTAGGTATAGCTCAATGCCTCACATTGTCAAAATGGTGAACAATAGTGATGCAGACTATCTATAACAAATAGATTTTAATACTTCTCCACTATGATTACGTTCAGAAGAGTTGATGTCGAATTTTTTCTGTTGGCCATTATTCAATAAATATATTTACACGAATTATGCAACTGTCGATTTGTTCAGGAGAACTTTATTCTCTTAACATATCGACAATGTTTCAAGCCAAGATACGCGAGAATTGTATGCACGGTCTACTTTTTTCACGGCTTTTCCAACTTTGAAGTCAAAAAACACCAACTTAGGCTTCGCACCATATATGTTCCATATACGGATTTACTCAGAATTCGGAGTAGAACATTTCGTGTGTCTGTGTGTGTGTCTGTCTGTCTGTGTGTGTGTGTGTCCCCCTTATAAGTTTTGATCCGCTCAATTTACTCAGCTCAACAAGCCTTTTATACTCAGAATTTTGAATTTTTGTTTCAGTCAGGGGCTATCAACTTTTGAATTTTTGCTTTATTTTTCCATTTATCTCAGAAACCATGAAAGCTAGAACGCTGAAACTTGGTATGAACATAGACAAATACAAAATCTCAAATTAATTTTGTCGAAAAAATTCCAGAATTTCTCAAACATTTTTTTTTAAGAAAAATATTCTTTTTATAACAAATTTATATGTTTAGCTGCCTATATTTCAAAAGTTTTTAGAAATCGAAAAAAGCGGAAACACCCCAAACATTTTTTTTTCAATTTTTATAAAAATTGAATTTAGTGACGACATCGCTTCATACAATTTGTATGGCAGTCGCCTATACACAATATCTAAGAAGACATTCTAGTTTTATACTTAATCTCTAAACATACATACCATCATGCTGTTTTATATTCCGGGTAGGAAAAAAGGACTGACCTCCATACCTACTATCCTATCTTGACATACATACCTACATGACATGATGTGTTGTATAGAAAACAAAATATCTTAAAATATTCAATAATTTGTATTTATGGGTTTATAGTTTGGTACTTATTCTTTAACTATACATACTATCGCTATCGACAGTTGGATCTCATGTGTTACATGCAACTAGTTTATCTTAATGTTTTTTTGGTAGTCTATTGTATCTTGGTATTACGCCTTCCTTCTCAATTATAATTATCTTTGTTTAGAATCTATATATACATAGATGGTCTTCATCACTTTTATTCACCATTTGGACAATTCGAGGCATTGAGCGATATCGGTTAATGGGATTCGCGTTTGCGAACTTAACTAAATATAACATAAAATTATAAATATTTTTTCTTCATAATACTAGGTGAAGTTAATTTCCTTAGTTTTATCAATAATTTCAATGATATAATAACGATATGACTAACAACGAGCCTGAGCGCTTTCGATGGTTACAACATCATATGAGGATGTGTCAATTAAATCAAATAAACGAGGTTTAGGGGTGGGGTATTTTTTATAAGGGGGTATTTAATTAATAAGGTAATGCTAAGCAAAAGCGCTCAGGCTCGTAACTCATACGTGGATTTAAACTGTGTTATTATAAAACTCGTAATAGTTTCATTATGAACTAGCACATTGTGAAAGATGAAAATTTAAACTTAATGAACATGTTATCATGTCCTGTCCACGCTTAAGATAGGTACCACTGTTTTACATTCTAAAGGTATGTATGAGATATGATGAGAAAACCAATTAATATTAATAATTAATCGAATTAAAGAAGTTAATTAAAGAAGATATTAAGGAAAATCTTTGGCCCAACTAACGGTGGAGGGGTCTGGAGAATACGGTAAAGCTGATTGGTAACCAGAGGGGTTACCAATAAATAGTTGTTAATAACCAGAGTGGTTACTATTAAATATAAGTGGTAACCAGAGGGGTTACCAGTAAAGAGAGTTTACTATATCCCAAGTGGATATGATTTGAAATAAGAACACAAGGGCAGTGGTTGAGAGAGAAGAAGAAAGAATGGTCAAAAGTAACAATGAGTATATTGATCACAATTAATAGTTGGCTTAAAGGTAAATTTACAATTGATGAAATAACTTACAAAGGAACTTTCTCACGATGAGTAGGTATAACGAGCGAGTTAGCGGGTGTGTTCGAAGTGTCCGAATCTTTGCATGGTGAAGTACCATCGTGCTCGCAGGGTCGAGAGATGACCGGTGGTCGAGTGACGAAGTGTCGGCGAGACGGCGTGGTCGAGAACGGCGGCGTGATGTGACGAATCGAAGTGACGGAAATACGGAAATGAAGTGACGACGTGTAGAGGTGTAGACTCCCTTAAATAGTGCTGCGCTGGGGGTAGCAAGTTCAATGTCCTCGAACTTTCTAGACTTATTTATTTGAAGTGTCATACCCAGTTGAGGAGTATTGTCACTTGTTTGACGTTGCGGGCGATGAACTCGGCCTAGCGATAAACAAATGTACTTGCCGTCGCTAGGCGCGCGCTCGAAAGAAATTTCGAGATGTGGTCTGCCACATTCCTCCCCTCCAAGTGGTATCGAAGATGGCACGATACCTTGGTAGAACGTCATGGTGTGGCTGAGCTGAGGCAGTTGTTGCTGAAGATTTTTGTAGTCATTACAATTTTGGAGAGATGGTTAGACTTGTGTTAGTTGGACTGTTGCCTAGTTGCAGATGATGATTGCGACGGATCAAGATGTGGTTGCTTTGGAAACAGTGTTCCCGTTCAGCCCGTTGACAATTGCAGTGTGTCGGTGAGGCTTGTTCGTACACAAAGCTGTGGAGTCCGTGGAGTCAGTGTAGTCCGTGGAGTCCGATAAGCTGTGCAGTGTAATTGGCATCTAAACATTCTTGTCGAATTTGCAGAACTGTGCAGTTGGCTTGCGTTGGCATTTTCGAAGTTTTCGTTGACTGTCGTCGTGTTGACAGCGTGTGTTGACAGTGACGTGTTGACAGCGTCGTGTTGACCGTGTCGTGTAGACGTCGTGTTGTCGTGGTTGAGCAGCTCCTTGGGTATGCGAGACAGAGTGCGAGTCATAAGCATAACACGAAGGATGGGACAGCGTCCCAACAAAATCATTCCTCGTTCAAAGACGTGCGTAGCGATGAGACGAGGTGAGTTTTTGTGTGCTCGAGATGTGTGCGTTCGTTCATATTTGGGTGTCCGACAGCTTTGGAGTAGTTCTCCAGTGGGGCCTTTGTGTGCATTCTTTGCTGCGCATCAAGTGAGTCTGATGTCTTTGGGAATACATGCCAGTATAGCGAGTGCTTGTGCATTCTTTGCCGCGCATCAAGTGAGTCTGATGTCTTTGGGAATACGTGCCAGTATAGCGAGTTGTAGCGTGTCGGTGTTGCTCTTGGTTGCTGATGAAAACCATTTGTTGCTGATGTTGTCCATCTTGATTTGGTGCCGTTGCCAATGTTGTTCATCTTGATTTGGTGCCGTTGACAATGTTTGCCATCTTGATTTATCGATGTTGATAATGTCGCTTTCCATCTTGGTTTGATGCTGATGATGATGATAACGTTGATCATCTTGCTTCTATAGTTGTACATAGTAACAGCAGTTGACAGTTGTAAATTTTAAATTTTCATAATATAAACATTTACAATTGTAGCAAGCGAATAAATAAAATATTGTTGGTTGCATGTTGCAAAAATATAATATGTACAATGATAAGTATTTGTCAATAATAATTAAGTTGATTACAATATATTTTAGAAGTGAAAATAAATTCAAGTATCTAATTAGGTATACAATGCAACAAAAAAATAATATGAATTTCAGCAAAGTCCAAAAATGTTTAAAATATTCTATTTGTAATAGGTAAATATTGAAATGTGTCTAAGTACAAAAATGCTTTGCAAGTTTCAAAGTATAAAAGGTATTTAAAGCAAAATTACAAAGTATGAAATAGGTAAGTTAAGTATTTCACGAAATTAGTACCTATTTGATATATTAAATAGTGATAATTTAATTAATTATTTGCGAGCTCTTTTGATATAAAAATATATTTCTGATTGCAATGAATTTAAATAACGTACGTAAATATCTTGTTAGCAAAAACTTAGATTGTCGCTCGGTAGATGGTGTTTATTGAAAACTTAATTTTTCTACCGCTAGTTGAAATTAAGATAGATTAGTCACGAGCTGTGTTCGCGTTGTTTACATATTAAAAATAACAAAATTGAAGTTTTATCGTTTAAAACCGAAAACTTTCCATCGATATTTGTTTTAACAGTGAAATTTATATATCTAGTTCAATTAAATGTTCTGTATCACGCGTAAATCTGTATGTAAAATATAAAATTAATAATTTTTGTCACTTCAGTATTATTGTTGTGCGTGAGAATTTTTTGTCGCGATGTATGTGAAAAATAATTTTAGTTCCGTGAATTATGTAAAAAGAATATAACTAAATTCGGAAGTGCGGTTTTGCTTATGTATATCGCGATTGTCGGAGTATTTTTTTTTACTTAAAGCAGTGCCGTACAGAAAATTTTTTAACAGTGTTTGTGTGAAATTATAAAGTGGGTACCAATATATACCTTTGTTTACAATCTCAGAATAAAATGAATGTGTACTATGCATGTGTTATTTGAATGCAACATTTATGACAAAGAATAACTAAAAACCGAGAAACGCGGGTGATTTTTAAACGCGATTGCATAGAATTAAGCGCGATTGTTTCGCGGGTGTAGTGTAGTGTACCCATCGTGAGAGATTCAAAAACCAATTCGTTCTTTTTCAAAGCTAGGAAAAGAAAAGGAGTGATCTGAGGAAAATCGGTAAGTGTTGTTTAATGTTATTGTAAGGAAAAATACCACTGTTGTGAATGCATATTTATCGTTTTTCGACCTCGGGCCGGTACTAGATAAATACCGATGTTTTGTAAATACCAGTAGCTGTGAATCTTAGCTGTTAAGCTGTTTGGTAACGATTGTGTTCATATTCACGTTTTCAGGGTCACCAATAAAGCTGATTGGTAACCGAAGGGGTTACCAATCAACAGTGGTTAGTAACCAGAGTGGTTACTATTAAATATAAGTGGTAACCAGAGGGGTTACCAGTAAAGAGAGTTTACTATATCCCAAGTGGATATGATTTGAAATAAGAACACAAGGGCAGTGGTTGAGAGAGAAGAAGAAAGAATGGTCAAAAGTAACAATGAGTA
This sequence comes from Molanna angustata, assembly GCA_963576475.1. NCBI lineage: Eukaryota > Metazoa > Arthropoda > Insecta > Trichoptera > Molannidae > Molanna > Molanna angustata. The sequence continues at coordinate 862,066 of OY754987.1, forward strand.
TATTGATCACAATTAATAGTTGGCTTAAAGGTAAATTTACAATTGATGAAATAACTTACAAAGGAACTTTCTCACGATGAGTAGGTATAACGAGCGAGTTAGCGGGTGTGTTCGAAGTGTCCGAATCTTTGCATGGTGAAGTACCATCGTGCTCGCAGGGTCGAGAGATGACCGGTGGTCGAGTGACGAAGTGTCGGCGAGACGGCGTGGTCGAGAACGGCGGCGTGATGTGACGAATCGAAGTGACGGAAATACGGAAATGAAGTGACGACGTGTAGAGGTGTAGACTCCCTTAAATAGTGCTGCGCTGGGGGTAGCAAGTTCAATGTCCTCGAACTTTCTAGACTTATTTATTTGAAGTGTCATACCCAGTTGAGGAGTATTGTCACTTGTTTGACGTTGCGGGCGATGAACTCGGCCTAGCGATAAACAAATGTACTTGCCGTCGCTAGGCGCGCGCTCGAAAGAAATTTCGAGATGTGGTCTGCCACAACGGTATAATCATGAGCTGGAGGCAATGTACAAAGAAACGAATGTAGTCCAATTTATTAAAATTCAGCGCCTGCGTTGGCTTGGACATGTTTGCCGGATGGATGATGACCGTATTCCTAAAAAAAGTATTAGACACCTGTCCCGAAGGCAGAAGAAATAGTGGCAGACCTAGGTTGAGATGGCTGGACGATGTGCTGTGTGATATAAGAGAAATGGACCTGATAAATTGGAGAAGACTGGCGGTTGACAGGGAAGGATGGAGACAATTTCTGGAGGAGGCCAGGGTCCGTAGCGGACTGTAGTGCCAATGATGATGATGATGAATCGAATTAAAATCAAGTTAAGTCAAGTTTATCCAATTCAATTATAAAAATGGTGTTCTTTGACAGGTGGGTACATTTCCCCAACGGCAACATAAATACTTTTGTATCTGCAGAGACATGAACACCGCTTATGCAGTGGATTTGTATGTACATATGTATGTATTATTGTACATAGTAATTTGTTCCTCTTTTTTATATCGTGTAGTTGTTGTTGATCCAATCATGGTAATGGCTCTCAGTGTAGCCACCACCCGACATCATTTGAACCAAATTGACAGGGATGCCAAATTACCGGCACATCAGACTGAGATAATACTAAATTGACGTAAGTATCTTTCCGCCAATTCCACCAAGGAAATATTAATATTTTTGATGCACTCAAGCGAAGAATTTCATCTTATCAAACACCAAAGTGTAAATTTAAGTTGTCGACATTTGAAGTAGAGTAGCAAGACTTAAATATCAGTGACCGGGGCACAAGGCGAGGCAAGACAACGTCAGATGGTCATCTAGATGAACCCTGAAGTGGAGGCTCTGAACCAAAAAGATGGACAGATGACATTGTTAGGAATACGGATTGTGGATGATAGCAAACAGCTCAAGGCAGAACTAAATAGAACAGATTTTTAATTATCTCAATAGAGACGAAGTTGGAATATTTATTGTAGGAGAACCGGGAAATAATAAAAATAAATAAAAATATTCAATATTCCAACTTCGTCTCTATTGAGATAAATAAAAATCTGTTAAAAAATATCTTTCACTCCCGACAGGGAAAAAAATCCAATGTTTGCGCATATGCAATAATAAAAATATTCGATTAAATAGAACAGTTTAGAAGATGCCTTTATATAAAATGTGTATCTATGTACTTGTCGTGTCGGTCAACACATAATACATAAGTGACTAAATGGACCTATCTGGCCTATCTGGCCTATCTGGACCCAGAAAGCCACAAACTCTTTTGCGTTCTCCTCTAGGTGGGTTCGTTCATTATGAGTTTCCCAATCACATCTTACACTCAATACGCAAATAAATATGACCACTAGTGCCGCGTTCTACCACCTCCGGAAAATTAAATCAATTCGAAGAAGCCTTCCAGTGGATGCTATAAAATCACTTATAAATGCCTATGTTATTTCTCGACTCGATTACTGCAACAGCCTATATGCCCATCTTCCAAAACAACAAATTAATAAACTTCAATCTGTCTTCAACACCGCTGCCAGAGTTATCACAGGGGCTTCAAAATACTCTCATATTTCGCACCATCTGAAAAACCTTCATTGGCTTAAATGCTCTGAGAGGATAGAGTATAAATTGTGTCTTATGACATTCAAAGCAATACATAATCTAGCTCCACAGTATCTATCTGACTTATGTACTCCTCTTAATATGAACGAAAGACAAAGAACTCTCAGGTCGGCAACAAACACAGCGATTGGAAAGGTATGTCAAGTAAATCGAGTAAATAAAACTAAATTCGGTGATCGTGCTTTTGCAGTGGCTGGTCCATCATCATGGAACAAACTACCCCACAGGCTAAGACAAGTAAATAATATTATGACTTTCAAAAAACAACTAAAGACACACCTCTTTAGAAAATCACATGGAAATAACTCAAACTAACCTAACTGACAAACTTCAAATGGTTTCGATTCTAAATGTCTCATGGCATTAAATTTCGAATTTGTATCTGTTTAAATTAAGTTAATATTAAGGTCACTAATCTAGATTTTAAGATACGACTAACTCATGCAAAAATCAGTGTAAAGCGCCCTTGAGGTGAGCTCTCACGAAAACGGCGCTATATAAATCGTCCAAGTATATATATATATATATATATATATATATATATATATATATATATATATATATATATATATATATATATATATATATATATATATATATATATATATATATATATATATATATATATATATATATATATATATATATATATATATATATATATATATATATATATATATATATATATATATATATATATATATATATATATATATATATATATATATATATATATATATATATATATATATATATATATATATATATATATATATATATATATATATATATATATATATATATATATATATATATATATATATATATATATATATATATATATATATATATATATATATATATATATATATATATATATATATATATATATATATATATATATATATATATATATATATATATATATATATATATATATATATATATATATATATATATATATATATATGTTATAATATTTTTATCTCGGTTTTCCCGTGTCAGTAGGTCTTGACTAAGACCATTTGTCTTCCGACGTTTCGCCTGAATATCACCAGGCATTTTCAAGGACTTAACGAAAAGCACGCGCATCATTCCGAAACCCGAAAGACATCATTCCACTTGAAGCTCATGGAGTATATGAAATACCGTGCGGATCGTGCAATAAGACTTATGTAGGAAGAACCAATCGAAAAGTTGAAGCACGAATAGCGGAGCACAGAGTCGACATGAGAAACAAAAAACTTACATCCTCACTTGTACAACACTCGCTCACAGAAGGACATACAATAGATTTTGACCATTCAAAAATAATAGCAAGTTTAAACAGTGAACCTCTCAGAATTTACAGGGAAGCTATAGAAATATATAAGAGAAGGGATATAATGAACAATCGGGACGACGGAGTTCGTTTGCCTAGTACCTGGAAGAACATTTTATATGACAAACAATACAATAATAATATTAATAATACCATAGCGAAAATAACCCCAAAACACAACAATAATAATATTAATGTCACAACTAAAATTAACAATAAATCACAACACAAAAATAATGATAAAATATTATTACCAACGAACACGACAGCAGGTGGGCGTGTCACAAGGAGCCAATCACGTCGCGCTAACAATATTTGACATAAGCGGCCATCTTGTACGCTACGAGTCACTTGACGGTGAGCTTTCAGTGTGAGTAGACGTGTGTCGCGCGCGTGCTTTTCGTTAAGTCCTTGAAAATGCCTGGTGATATTCAGGCGAAACGTCGGAAGACAAATGGTCTTAGTCAAGACCTACTGACACGGGAAAACCGAGATAAAAATATTATAACATATTTCACCCGTGAAAACATCAAATATAACATATATATATATATATATATATATATATATATATATATATATATATATATATATATATATATATATATATTGGCCAGGAACCATTGGACATGCCAGGAGATACTCGCTGGCCTGTGTTTTTTCACAGTCGCACATCGAGTCTTCAGCCATTCCTCATATTTGGAGGTTTTTCCTTGTAGAACGTGAATAATAAAAAAAGATGGAAACAAGTTTTGCTACAATAATATAACGTCGACCTTTGTGGCTCATTTTTTTTTTTTTTGTTTAACGTTTTATTTATTAACATTTTTTTAACAATATGTATTCTTGCACTAAAATGCAAAAGCAGTTTAACAGTGCTAGCTCCCTCGTACACTTAGATAAATTTGATAATGTAACAAAAAAATATACATAAAAAAAAACAAAAATTAAAAACTAGTTATACAACATAACAATAATTAAAACCATTGACACAATATAACAAAGAAAAAAAATCAAACTTATATATTATAAACTTCTTTTAACAATTTTTTTATTTTTTTTTTAATTTTGGTTTGAACATTTAAATATTTTGGCAGTTTGTTAAATAGTTTCGAAATTATCGTTGCCTTTGTCCTGTCGCCGTAAACGTAGTTTGTTTTAGGTATTGTTAGTAAGTCTTTCGTTATTATGTCTAGTTGTATGTATATTTGTGAGTGATCTTTAATTTGAATCGTTCGTTATAAAGGGGGGGACTGCTGCCAACATACCTATTTTTCAATTTGATATACCATTGTTATTTCTTATCAAATCGTTTCGAAAAAAATAATTTAGATAGTTTGGATATTAGTATATAAAAATATACCTACCTTAACTTTTTGATAATATTCTGTATAAATTCTTGTAGAAAAATAATGTCATACCCCGATTTTCAACGTTTATCATATATTTTTAATAAACTATAAGGCGTAGAGTAATATATTTTTTTTTAAATTAAAGAAGACAAAAATATCTAGAAAAATATGATGTGACGTTGCATTAATGCTTCAGGTTTAGTAAATAAACCAAAAAAAACATTTATTTTCCATTCAGCGCCATTGGGTAATAAAAGTTTTATTGGTTTATTTACTTAACCTGATGCGTTAATGCAACGTCATATCTTATTTTTCCAGGTATTTTGTTCTTCTTTAATTTATAAAAACAATATTGCTCTGTACCTTATATTTTTTTAGAAATTTAAGATAAATGTCTAAAATCGGGGTATGCTTATTATTTTCCTACAAGAATATATACAGAACATAATCAAAAAGTTAAGGTATATTTCTCTTTATTAATATCCAAACTAACTAGTTTATTTTTTTCAAAATGATTTGTTTAGTAATAATGATGGTATATCAAATTGAAAAAATAGGTACGTTGGCAGCAGTCACCCTCTTAAGTTCTTCTATGGTCAATAAAAGATTCACTTTTGGTTAGGTTAAGTAAGATATTTGACTCCTGAGCGAATGATACCATATTTATTTCCGATGGATAGATGTCTTTTCAGTCTGGATCTGAGACCCTATAAATGCAATATTGTTCGTGTCCATTTTAACGAGCCATTTATCTCTCTCGATTTTTCTATTCTCTGCTTTACTTAAGGCCTCGGCTACCAAAAGATCAGTTATTTGAATTATTAAATCACTCCAGCGAAAAGGGACTCGTCATTTGATCCCTGAAGCATCCCCTCCAAAATGATGTGTCCAATTAGGGACTTCAATTTTAAGTAAATTTGAAAATAATATTTGGCGCATCCCTGATGTAGTCAGTTTGTAGAGGACCAGTAGACACAAAATGAAGTTAGATAATACAATACACAAACCAACCAACCAACGGTCTAATAAAGAAATGAAATGGTAACCACGGGTACCATTTCGTTTGGATAATGAAGGTTTAAACTTTTTTAATTATGCTACTGTCCGTACCTACCTTACACTATCTCCTCTTTATATTTATCTTTCTCTTTCACTCTCATCTCTTTCTGTCTTCGAGAGACGATCATTTGGGACCGTTGTCTTGGAACATTAAATGTCGCACTTTGCTATTTCAACGTTTTATATACTTATACCTAATTTTATACTACGAATTAAAAACCAAAGCTGAGGTACATAATTAAGCGTTCAATGTCAATTTTTTTGTCACGAGGGAATCTCTTCCAACCAATTTGCATAAGCAACGTGAAGTACATTTCATTCATTTGGAAAAATAAAAATCTTATTTTCGACATATAAAGAGAAATCTGTTATTTAAATCATTGTTGTTTTAGTGGTACCTAGTATATATTTGTTATATGGTAAAAGATAAAAAAGAAGGTATTATAAAAACAGTAAGTACCTAAAATAAAATAGTAAGTGTTGTAAAAACATTTGGTATGATTAAAACAGTGGATATTTTAAAAACAGTTGTTATTACAAAAACACTAGGTAGTATATGTAAAAACAGTTGGTATTCAAAACTGTAGGTATTATAAAAACATTAGATATTATGAAAAAAGCAGGTATTATAAAAACAGTCAAATTATTGCAATGATGAAAGTTTTTTCTGTTATATTTATTAAGAAACGATATGACAAAAACTGATCAATAAAAATAATAAATTGGGTAATATTACAACCAAGCTGATAAAACATGTATGGAAATTAAAAATTCAGTTGTGTGAATGGGAATGACAAGTGTAGTACTTGAATCAGTGGTTAGAGGAACAATTTATGCCATTGTATTATAAAACATATGTGAACTCGTATATACAATTCAACAGGTTTTAGGGGAAGTTTTGTTTATGAGATTTATTATGTGCCTGATGAGATAACGGTTTGCTCCAAAAACAGAATCACTTAAGAGGGTGACTGCTGCCAACGTACCTATTTTTTCAATTTGATATACCATCATTATTACTAAACGAATCATTTTGAAAAAAATAACCTAGTTAGTTTGGATATTAATAAAGAGAAATATACCTTAACTTTTTGATTGTGTTCTGTATATATTCTTGTAGGAAAATAATAAGCATACCCCGATTTTAGATATTTATCTTAAATTTCTAAAAAAATATAAGATATAGAGAAATATTTTTTTTTATAAATTAAAGAAGAACAAAATACCTGGAAAAATATGATATGACGTTGCATTGACGCATCAGGTTAAGTAAATAAACCAAAAAAACTTTTATTACGCAATGGCGCTGAATGGAAAATAAATGTTTTTAGGTTTATTTACTAAACCTGAAGCATTAATGCAACGTCACATCATATTTTTCTAGATATTTTTGTCTTCTTTAATTTAAAAAATAATATAATACTTCACGCCTTATCTATATTATAAATTTGAATGTTTGTATGTATGTGTTGAATGCGCTCCTAAACAGTTCATCCGATTGCGATGAAACTTTGGTGAACTGTCGAGAGTATACCAGGGATGGTTTCTGGATCAAAAAATTTTAACTTCCTCTTCTTCTTCATTGAGTTTTGGACTATCCTGGGAACCGTTCATCCGATTGCAATTAAACTTTGGTGAATTGTCGATCGTATGCCCGGGATGATTTCTGAATTTAAAATATTTTCTTCTTCTTCTTCTTCATCGGGTATCAGGTCATTTTACATATGAAGGTGGACTAACCTGAGAACCGTTCATCCGATTGCAATGAAACTTTGGTGAATTGTCGAGCGTATGACCGGGATAGTTTCTGGATTAAAAAATTTTTCTTCTTCTTCTTCTTCATCGGGTATCAGGTCATTTTACCTATGAAGGTGGACTATCCTGGGAACCGTTCATTCAATTTCAATGAAACTTTGAAGAATTGTCGAGTGTATGCCCGGGATGGTTTCTGGATTAAAAAAAAATTCTTCTTCTTCTTCTTCATCGGGTATCAGGTCATTTTACCGATGAAGGTGGACTATCATTGGAACCGTTCAATCAATTTCAATGAAACTTTGATGAATTGTCGAGCGTATGACCGGGACCTACTGAAGGGACGGGAGGTAATGAAGGGACGGGAGGTAATGAAGGGACGGGAGGTAATGAAGGGACGGGAGGTAATGAAGGGACGGGAGGTAATGAAGGGACGGGAGTAACTGAAGGGACGGGAGTAACTGAAGGGACGGGAGTAACTGAAGGGACGGGAGTAACTGAAGGGACGGGAGTAACTGAAGGGACGGGAGTAACTGAAGGGACGGGAGTAACTGAAGGGACGGGAGTAACTGAAGGGACGGGAGTAACTGAAGGGACGGGAGTAACTGAAGGGACGGGAGTAACTGAAGGGACGGGAGTAACTGAAGGGACGGGAGTAACTGAAGGGACGGGAGTAACTGAAGGGACGGGAGTAACTGAAGGGACGGGGGTAACTGAAGGGACGGGAGTAACTGAAGGGACGGGAGTAACTGAGTAACTGAAGGGACGGGAGTAACTGAAGGGACGGGAGTAACTGAAGGAACGGGAGTAACTGAGGGAGGTACTGAAGGGACGGGAGGTACTGAAGGGACAGAAGGTACTGAAGGGACGGGAAGAACTGAAGGGATGGGAGGTATTGAAGAGTCTGAAGCGACGGGTGGTTATGGAGGACAATTTTTAATTATACAGGCAATACGAAGTTTGCCGGGTGTTCACTAGTAGTTTATTAAAAATATAATATGATAAACGTTTAAAATCGGGGTATGCCATTATTTTTCTACAAGAATTTATACAGAACATTATCATAAAGTTAAGGTATATTTTTGTTTATTAATATACAAACTATCTAAATTATTTTTTTCAAAACGATTTGATAAGAAATAATGATGGTATATCAAATTGAAAAATAGGTACGTTGGCAGCAGTCCCCCCCTTAATACAAACATATAAAAAATAGTGAATAATTCAAGTCATAATCATATAATATGTAAATATGAAATTTATTTCACATTGATATGGCAGACCATAGATTTTTACTCCTCACTAACCCAAATGAATAAAGAGTTATGATTTCGCATTTTTTAAGGCTATTTTTTATTGCAGATTATCAACTAGTACCTATCATACTGAGATTGTATTCTAAAAATTTCATCACAGTGTATCTGTGTATGTGTGTGTGTGCTGTGTGCTATGTACGGCGTGTTTATTTAACTTTATCAATAATTATAAACTAAAGTACTCATTCGATTTGTGGCGGAGCATTTATAATGTCTAACAACGTGTACAACGTGTGGTGGGACATTTACAAATACTGAAAAACCAACGAAGACGGGCAGTGCCATTTGAAAACTCTCACGCGACAGTTAAATCATCTTGTGTTATATTGTTTATTTATTGTATATTGTGAATAAAAGCTGTAAATAATTTATTATTGGTTTTCACTATCATATCTACAATAACACCTGGGGGGGCAAGTCTGGTTCGACCGGCGAAATCAAAACCCCAGTGATTACCAATATCATGGATATAATTATCGTATGGAGTTCTATGACATCTAAAGATATTATACATAGAACTCCATATAATAATTATATCCATGATATGGGTAATCACTGGGGTTTCGATCTCGCCGATTGAACTAGACTTGCCCCCCTGGTATTAAATTTATATAGAATATTTCGATAATAATAGGTAAATAACATAATTATTACAAATTCTTTTCAAATTTCGCAAATTTGTATATCTGACACTCACTTAGACCCCATTATATTTTGAATAATATCTGAATAGTGCTTCTCATTTTGACTATCAAATATTTCAAAGTGACCCCAAGCCCAGGAAACTTAAAATTTGAAATTTTTATTTTTTAAAAAAATGGCATAAATATAAATAAATAAAAAACCCATTTCATGAAAATGCTGAATATTTTTCATACAAAATTTGAATACTTTATAGAATGACTTTTTAGTGAAGAGTCTAGCGTTGGCCACAACGCACTCGTTTTATAATATTTTCGAGACAGGTTTAAAAATATCATTGAATGACATTTTTCAGAGTTTGTTTTTACTTCAATAGAAGGTTGTATTGTATTTAGTATCTGTTGATTCATTATATAAAAATATTTGTCAATATTCTTTGCTGTTTCATAAAAAAACCTCATTAAAATTTAAAATGTCAGCTCCCAACAAAAAAATCAAACAGCTTTTCAAAAAAAACGGCGGTATATATTTTCTATCATTACTCTATGTACTCAGTACAATAGAAAGATTGTTTTTCTTTCTCTGCTAGTGACTGCAAAGAAGACGAAAATTTAGAATAAAATAGAAAAAAAAAGATTCAGAAAAAATATTTTTCCTTTGCCATTCATACGTGAAATTCTTAGTAATTCAAAAATATGTCTCGATCAAAGAGATAATAATACAAAGGTGAGAACAGACTACAAAGAATAGTTGTATGGATATCAACAGAGATGTCTTTGGATATGACGTGTGCTGTTTTGAGTAAATATCTATTTATTTGTTCATTTATCTTATTATAAGTCCTTAATTAAGAAGAGTTATGGCAGGGAATAGAATAAACGGAGCGCTTAGACCAGTAATGTCCGACCCAAGCATCTCAAAGGAAGCCAAAATTGCAGTACACAATGCAATTGTGGTGCCTACTTTGACGTATGCTAGTGAAACATGGACCTGGCAAAGAACACATGAAAGTAGTAAGTAATGCTGTAGAAATGAGATCACTAAGAAGAGTATGTAATGGAACGATATATGATAGAATAAAAAATGAGGACATAAGGAGAGAATGCAAGTTAAAGAAGGATATTATATGTAAAATGAAAGTGAATGCTTTAAGGCGGTTTGGACATATAGAAAGAATGAACGATGAACGACTGACCAAAAAAATATACATGGGCGCAAGAGATGGAGTGAATAGCAGAGGTCGCCCCAGAAAGGGATGGCATGACCATGTGAATGATATTTTGAAAGAAGGAAACATAAAAAGTTTGAACAATCGACGAGCATGTATGAGACGATGCATGGATGTAAAGGAAGCCAGAAATGTGTGCAAAAATAGAGAAGTATGAAGCTCGATTCTCTCTGCTTACCCCGTTAGGGACATGGCGTGATGATATGTATGTATAATTAAGATAAATATTTATTTAATATTGTTTCTCGGGCAACTAACAGGTACTATGTCAAACATTTATTTCACAAGCACCCAATAACAAGATGCCATATTACGGTATTAATCGTCTCACAGATCCAACAAACTAACTGAAAACATAATTAAAAACTGTGTCTCCACTGGGAATCAAAACCCGGAACCTTTGGATCAACAGTCAGATAACCAACCAACTTAGCCACGAAGGCCGACTATATTTATGTTTGGTGAGTTTATCGCCATCACGTAAATTCTTCCATCCAATCAGATTGTATAATAAGATAATATGGTTATACCAGTATGTTTATACAAAATCACCAAACAAACATTAGAACATTTGTGACATACGGGTGTGAGGCGTGGAGTATGACAAAAAAGTCCGCAGAGGTACTGGACACCTTCGAGAGGAGAGTGCTGCGTAGAATACTGGTGCCCATGAATGATGGCGAAGAATGGAGAGTGCGCTACAACGATGAGTTGTACAACATCTACAAGGCACCCAGAATATCTGTACGTGCCAGACTGAACAGACTAAGATGGGCCGGCCATGTGCAGAGAATCCCATCATCACAGGCACCAAAAAGGATCCTGGAAGGGCACCCAGGTGGAAGAAGGAGGGTCGGGAGGCCAAGGCTACGGTGGGAAGACGAAGTTAGGAGGGATGCTGCCGAACTGCCCCAGAAAACAGATTGGAAGGCCGAGGCGGGAGACAGGAGAGGTTGGAGGCGAAGACTCATGAAGGCCAAGGCTCGAAATGAACCGAAGAGCCATCGAAGAAGAAGAAGTAATAATAGTAATAATTAACATGAGCTTAAATATCGATAGCGAAAAAATGTGACTAAAAATTTTTTTTTCTACTTCCACCACCACCCGCTCTGCATATGGGGACTGTAAACGGTCCCTTCACAGAACGTTAAGTGAGCTACAAGAAAAAAGTGCATAGCAAAAAATGTAGCCCATGGAACCCTCTAGATTGCCAATCTCGGCTCCACAGTGCAAAAAGAACAATCGAAGAATGTAAACGGAAGAGTCACACTTGTGGACTGTCATTGAATTCAGATCCTTTTAAATGAAAAGCATCAGAAGTGTGACCAAGATCTCGGAAAAACATAAGTTAATGGGAATCTACCAATAGTAAGGCAACACAACTATGTCACAACTTCTTAAAGGCTTTAAAATTGTTCTTCGAGATCACAAAATCCGCATTATCAATGTGATCTTGAAGAGGACCACGGACAGCAACGAGGAGCTCCGACCTATAAAAGGACACCATCGTGTAACAACTATCCCACAGGATATGTTCCAAAGTTTAGTCCGGATATTGAAATTCTAGTTAAAAGTACGAAAATCGATAATTCATGAAAAAATCATCAAACTCTTCAATTTGCAGATGAGCGATTCATTGACCGAGTTCAATAAAACTTTTTTTTTTAAGAAGAAGGTGCCTCAGGAGTGGTCCCTTATAAGATTGGTCAATATCTGATTGTAGAATTCTTGAAAAAATCATAGTACCCTTCAATTTGCAAAGGCATCTATATAAATAAAAATAAAAATAAATAAATAAATAAATAAATACATAAATAAATTAAATAAATTACATAAATAAATAAATAAATTACATAAATAAATAAATAAATTAATTAATAAATAAATATATAAATAAATAATGAATTAATATTAAATCATTAATTGAATAAATAAATAAATGAATAAATAAATTAATTAATTAATAAATACATTAATAAATAAATAAATTATTAGATAAATAAATAAATTAATTAATTAATAAATACATTAATAAATAAATAAATAATTAAATAAATAAATAAATAAACAAATTAATTAATAAAAAAATAATAAAATAAATTAATAAAAAATACATAAATAAATAAATTAATTACTTAATTAACTAATTAATAAATAAATCAATTAATTAATTAATTAATAAGCAAACAAAGTTTGTTTATAAGATATCTATATAAACAAGCTTTTTTTGGAATAGTTATTTTAAACGAAGGATTATATTTAGTGAATTTCACCCTATTAATTTACTTAATGTATTGAATTTACATTTGAACGTTGAATTGTTCTTAGATTACATGAAATCTAGTTTTCACACAATAAGGTTGGTAGTGTATTTATGTACTCATATGTGTTGTAAGAATAAAATGAATTCACAGCTTTCGTATTTTGAGAGAAAATCCAATATTCTCACAGTAAGATGGTGGTATATTTTCACAGTAAGATGGTATGGTGTAATTTGAGAAGAAGCGGGAGAAGTACAGTGTTTATTGTTGCTTTGTCTGAAGCTTACGGAAGATGCTCTCCACTTTCTTGGGATAGGTAGGTACCTCCAGAAACGGGGAAGATCTTATTGGGTAGATACACAGATACTGTATGCAAATTTACCAGCATCCTTATGTAGATTTTAGCCTTGAAGGTTGTATGTGAAGATACATATGTTGAGACTTGTGACTACCAAAGTCACAACATTGGTTTTATAATATTAAATTATGAAAAAAATTGTACATGAAAACCTCAGACTAAACAAAAAAATCACTTAAATACTCATATGACAAAACATGTTATAATACTTAAAGACCCTTGCATACCCTGGGTATATGAATTTACACAAAATGCACACTAAATTACCTTCTAATGTATGAAACACGAAAAAATATTGTATATCACCTAATATGTGATATACTTAAAACATTTTTTCGCGACGAAAAGGTATAATTTAGAGTTTTATTTAAATAGCAAGAAAAATAATTGAACTTTTATGAAACAAAAAAACTCAGCCGGTAGATTTTCATATTCTCTTTCAATTGAAGTAAAAATCTATTTTATAAGCCATGTAGTCACAAAAAAAATAAAAAAAGAATTTACTAAAACTAATTTTATATTTTTTAACAGATTTTTAATTATCTCAATAGAGATGAAGTTGGAATATTTTCTGTAGGAGAACCAGGAAATAAAGGCACCTACAGGGCTTACGACCTGTCATCGGCTGGTTTACGTGATCACTTTTATGCGCTTGCGCAACGTTCATCAATTATGCCTTTTTTTTAATGAGATCCCTATCAGTTCAATTTTGAAAGTTCTATATATTGTAATACTGAAATTCTTTTCGCTTCAAAATAAGGAATTTTTACTACAGCCATCTATGTGTGAAATTATGAACAACATTCTTATTATTTTTTATTTATTTTTGTTGTAACGCCATCTATTGAGAGAATTGGTTTTTTTGTAAATAATGAGAGCAACAATTCTTATACCTGAGGTGACAAATGCATTTTTCGCATAGAAGTCACCCCTGAATTGCGCCAGACTTATAAGGTCATTTTTGTCTTATTTACCTACTTGTACCAATGTCGGGAGTCAAAGTTCCTTTGACTCCCGACAGGGAAAAAAATCCAATGTTTGCGCATATGCAATAATAAAAATATTCGATTAATTTTATTTATAAAGTATTAAACAAATAAAAAAAAAAAACATGTGATAGAATATAGATGTACCTACATACAATAAACTGTTCCTTATTTCAAAGACGTATCTTTTGAAGGTACAAACTGGGGAAATCATTTTCAAAATATACTTTATAACCCACTACAGCTTCTTTATGTATTATTACGAATATAAACCATAGTTTTAATCCACAAATTGAGTTAAAATTAGCCTGAGCGCTTTCGATGGTTACACCATCATCCTCGGAGGCGACAATAAAAACTAAATATAATATAACAAAATGGCCAGTACATAGTTTGAGGTGGGGGGCGGGGGGGTTCTTAGGGCGGGGGTGTGGTAAAGAGAAAGCGGTACGTACATACAAAAACTGGATGCTCTAGAAATATTAGAGATTAACAAACATCTCAAAAATAATGATAATCTCATAAATATTCAAATACCTATGTCCTCTCCACTGCTAAAATAATGTGCACCGATTGTTTGCTTTATGTATGTACGTACCGCTTTCTCTTTTCACGCCCCCGCCCTAAGAACCCCCCGCCCCCCACCTCAAACTATGTACTGGCCATTTTGTTATATTATATTAAGTTTTAATTGTCGCCTCCGAGGATGATGGTGTAACCATCGAAAGCGCTCAGGCTAATTTTAACTCAATTTGTGGATTAAAACTATGGTTTATATTCGTAATAATTTCATTATGAACTTCCACTCTGTAAACGAAACAACATTAAACTTAATTCTTTATGTATATTTTTTCACTGATTCGATTCAAACGACTAAACTAATTCACCGAGGTTTTTCAGCATTATCAAGGTCTTATTCAATCCTGTTTGAAATTTCTTTCGATAATCAAACGGATGACTTTCAGGCGGCTGGATTACACTGGATCAATGATGCATTTGAACGGCCGCAGCATCGAAAGAGTGGAGAAGTTTAAATACCTCGGCAGCATGCTCACGCAAACCCTTGACCCGGATGTGGAGGTTAAATGCAGAATTGAGGCAGCAAGAGCTTTTACCTCCTTTTTACCTGTTTTGGTGAACTCTCGTTCACCAGTTTAGCTTTGGGCCCTCGGGTTACCAAGTTACCTGATCTTGGTAACCGAGGACTGGGTTGTGCTGTCGATCAGGTTAGATGAACCTGTCAGCGGTCACCCAGGGTAGGCTATGCCGATCTATATAGGCTTTAGGTATTTCAACCTGTTTGCCTATCCCCAAGCGAAGGTAACGACAACATAAACTGAAGCTCCGACAAAGAATGATAAGATCGTATGTGTAGTCTGTTTTATTATATGGATGCGAGACGTGGACCTTGAAAGTCAGTATGGTGAACAGACTGGAAGCATTTGAAATGTGGCTCCATCGACGAATGCTCAGAATTCCCTGGACAGATATGGTAACAAATACAGAAGTCCTGAGGCGAGCTAGAGCAAATAGGGAGTTGTTGTCTACCATCAAGGTCATCGAGGGAGATCGCGATCCACTTCCACGCCGGCGACGCTATAGAGCTCATTGGCCCTGTTCACCACCGGACGCAGCCGCAACATCGGACAAACACAAAATATCCACCATCCATCGGGTTCAACCACTGCCCCCGAGAATCCAACCACACACGTCAGGGCCTCCGATTGGTCTCGAAATCGGCCGCTAAGAACACTCCGTTTCAAGTCGGAGGGGCTTGTACCCCGACCCCTCGGTCCTCGTGTTGGCGTCCGAAGGTTCCGCGGGCTAACACCGGGGGCATCCGACGCAATCATCACCTGTCAGATTTGACGTCTAGTTGTCAACACAGGATGTCTGACCCGACGTCTGCGCCGGCGGTGTGCCCGAACCACACAACAACATTCGCCACAGTTGACGAGTAACTGCCGAGCGAGACTAGAGGCGTCCGTCCTGCTCTTCTCTAAGTATAGAATGACGAGGGCACAACAGCGTCGGCCGCCCACCCCCGCCTTTACTGCCTGGGCCCTTAGAGCCGCAACCTAGGCTTATATCCCGACGCATCGGTCCTCGTGTTGGCGTCCGAAGGTTCCGCGGGCTAACACCGGGGGCATCCGACGCAATCATCACCTGTCAGATATGACGTCTAGTTGTCAACACAGGATGTCTGACCCGACGACTGCGCCGGCGGTGTGCCCGAACCACACAACAACATTCGCCACAGTTGACGAGTCACTGCCGAGCGAGACTAAAGGCGTTCGTCCTGCTCTTCTCTAAGTACAGAATTGACGAGGGCGCAACAGCGTCGGCCGCCCACCCCTGCCTTTACTGCCTAGGCCCTTAGAGCCGCAACCTAGGCCCTAAGGGCCTAGGTTGCGGCTCATATTTAGAAGCATCCAAACAACTACCTCCAACAAAAAGAACCTTTGAAGATGTTCTATCACACGGTGAAATCAAATCGTCCACTCTTCAGGCCTCCCACATGGAATCCAACTTATCGAGTCATTTTCAGTACAACAAAACCCACCACTTAAAAAAAAGCCTGCCAAGATTTCAACCCCACATCACACCGTCAGAAAGGAAGGAAATTGAGAATCTCTCGTGGAAACCCAACTCCAATCTCTCAGATGGTTGTGGCTATGCCAAAGTTAATTCTGAACCTACTTGTATTATTCAAAAAGACAATGACATAACTGGAATTCTCAATAATTTATTTTTGCTAATTACAAAATTACTCGACCATCAAGGTCAGAAAAATCTCGTACCTGGGTCATGTGCTGCGTGGAGTTAAATATCACCTTCTCCAGCTCATCTTGGAGGGCAAGATTGAGGGACGCCGAGGACCGGCAGAAAACAGATGTCCTGGCTGCGCAATGTGAGAGAATGGACCGGCATCCGGAGTATGGAGGAGCTGTTCCGAATAGCCCAGGACAGGGAGACATTCGTCGGAGTGATCGCCGACGTTGGGGGGACCCAACATGGCACTTAAAGAAGAAGAAGAATCAAACGAATTTCCCCTGTATTAAGGCTGTTCCGGCACTGATAATTTTTGGCGAGATGAACCTCACTTCTTTTTTAATTGCAAATCGCAAACATTGTGTTTTTTTCCGTCGGGAGTCAAATGATACTTTTACTGACAAACTTTTTAACATCTCAATAAAGATGACCTCTGCTCTTTACGTTCTATGACTATACTCTTTATATTTTTATTCAATTCTAAATTTGGCCTTTCAACTGGCTGGTAAAGAATATCCTCTCTCTATATCTCTAAGATATTTCCTCTATCTGATCAGAATACTGTATTGGATAAGTTTAAACCTTAATGTGATTTTTTGCGAAGGAGAGAAGGAAGGCAATTTGAGAGAAGTCGAAAGTTTCCTCTTTAACCTTTGCCAATTGCCTATTGACCAGTCATACACCTTTACTTGATACTTCTTATGATAAACTAAAAAATATCTATAGGCCCCTAATGGTTTAGAAGTTTTACTGTGACCCTCCCTAAAAGTAAATATAAACAAATGATAAGATCAGTTCATAAAGATTTGATTATGTCAGCCTTCGTGGCTCAGTTGGTTAGATATTCGACTGCCAATCCAAAGGTTTCCAGTTCAATTCCCGGTGGAGACAAAATAAAAAAAAAATTTTCACCGTAAATGCAGTTTGCACACATGTTGAAAGTCAGAAAGTATATAAAAAAATAAAAAATTCCAAATATATATACTGGTACAAGATTAAACAACAAACACAGGCAGACCGTGATTAACACCGCGCATCTTTGTCATTCATGTACTGATCCAGTCTATAATATGCCTTTCTGACAAATTTTTCATACAATTTTTGTAAAAAAAAATAAATATTAAAAAAAAAGATCATAATATCCCAAATATACAATGATGATGATTATCATTCTATCAATTCATCTCAATAACCTCTCGTTCTCCACATCCCATTAACATTCAATATAATTAAATTATTCAGTGTAGTTCAAATCGATTTTAAAATCAAAATTTTATTAGTTAAAATTTACATAGTCAGATTCGATAATACATTTAATTTATTCGCAGGGTCCGATATTAATATTTTATACAAGTATATTTATTCAATATTTCGTATTCAATTTTCCTCGCCACTACTGCAAAACAGCGGGTAGTTATGATCAGACAATTTTTAGTATTCAAATAATATGATAATAATATTTATATATTATGAAATAGTTTCCATATTCGAGTACCCCCTTCCTTTCAGCCCCTTCTGTTTTTAAGTTCTTAGTCAGTGCGGATTGACTAAGAGAATGATGGAAAAGCTAAACCGCACGTCATGCGCACACTTTCGTCAATTGACGAATGAAAGAAGAATGCTTGCATCTTGCATAGAAACAATCAAAACTGTGTCCACGCTGCTGCACGCACCGCATGAGGAATGCATGACGTGCGGCTGAAGCGACGTTGCCGCTCTGCGGATACAGTTTTGATTGTTTCTATGCAAGATGCAAGCACTCGTCTTGCATTCGTCAATTGACGAAAGCGTGCGTATGACTTGCGGTTTACGTGGACAGTAGGCCTATTGATTATGGTAAAGAATAGATTATTAAGTACTCTAATATAATCCTAGATACTCATGCTGATAAGTTGGGTTCATCACCTAAAGGTTCACACACATCCTCATACACTACCACACACACCCACACATACACATACTCACACACACACACACTCCCCACTCACATGTCACATATCTGATTATTACTGTTTTCTTTTTTTATCCTACACTACATAAATATATAAATGGTAATAATGTATACATGTAAGTGATGCTGGGCGTGCTTATTTTTTTATTTAATTTTGTATCACCTGTATATTTTGTCCAGTTATTGTTTGTATACTTTGTATAAAATAAAATAAAATAAAATAAAATAAAATAAAATAAAATAAAATAAAATAAAATAAAATAAAATAAAATAAAATAAAATAAAATAAAATAAAATAAAATAAAATAAAATAAAATAAAATAAAATAAAATAAAATAAAATAAAATAAAATAAAATAAAATAAAATAAAATAAAATAAAATAAAATAAAATAAAATAAAATAAAATAAAATAAAATAAAATAAAATAAAATAAAATAAAATAAAATAAAATAAAATAAAATAAAATAAAATAAAATAAAATAAAATAAAATAAAATAAAATAAAATAAAATAAAATAAAATAAAATAAAATAAAATAAAATAAAATAAAATAAAATAAAATAAAATAAAATAAAATAAAATAAAATAAAATAAAATAAAATAAAATAAAATAAAATAAAATAAAATAAAATAAAATAAAATAAAATAAAATAAAATAAAATAAAATAAAATAAAATAAAATAAAATAAAATAAAATAAAATAAAATAAAATAAAATAAAATAAAATAAAATAAAATAAAATAAAATAAAATAAAATAAAATAAAATAAGGGTGACACAAAGAGCGATGGAAAGAAGAATGTTGAATATCTCGCTAAGGGACCACAAAATAAATGAATGAAACTAATGAAAACTGATAAAGAACACATGAGTAGCGAATGTGGCTAAAGAATAGCGAAGTTAAAGTGGAGTTGGGCGGGTCATATATCTCGGATGTCGGACGACCGATGGACAAAAGTTTTGATAGACTGAACAGGAAGCAGAAGCGTGGCAAGGCCCCAGACCAGATGGTCCGATGACATCAAAAAAGTGGCAGGTACTGAATGTCACAGGATACAGACCAGTGAAAGTCCAAGCGGGAGGCCTTTGTCCAATACTGGACTCAAAAAGAGGCTCAATAAGTAATTATATGTATTGTATTAACTTATCATTTAAAAATAATGCATAGCTATTCTGACACAAGCACTCCTAAGGCCCGGTTGCGTCAAAAAAGTTAAACGAAAGTTTATAGTTAAAGTTACAAAAAAGTTACTTTCTTGTCAAATTGAGTTGCATCGCATTTTTGTTAACTTAAACTTAACCGAAAAGTTACTAAAATTTAAACCCCCAGAAATGAGAGTTTAAGATTAAGTTAAAGTTAATTTTTGACATTTCTCTCAGAGAACACATGATTTATCTTTCGTTTCCCTATCGTAGAAAATACTTTTGACAATTGTTTATTTTGTAATGTTGTTTTTTTCGTGTTAATTGTTGAAATATAGTGATATATTTTTTTATGGGCATTCGGATTCATCTGATGACGAATTTAGTCATCATTAATACATATCATGTTAACTACGCGAAAGCCGAAATTATTCAGGCAAAGGACAAATTTTTGGTTATGGGATGATGATGAATTTATCGCCCGATTCAGAATGTCCAAAAACAGGGTTCATTAATTAGTGGAACTCATTAGAGAGGACATTGCACCACAATCTAACATTATTTCTTTTTTTCCTTCCACCAATGACAAAGGGATACTTCGTCGGCGGTAAAGTTTGCTGATCGATCTCTGAAAAAATCACTTCATAAAACCTTGCCAATAATATCGTTATGTAAATAAAATTTTAATTAATATACCTATATTTTGAATTTGAATCCATGCCGATAATCAGACAGCAAATAAACAAATAATGATCGTAACGCGCACGTAACAAATAAAACGAGGTTATATTATGACAGACGCCAAAATCTAGCATGGACAAAATGGTATGGCAATATGACAAAAATAATTCCCGGTGTATTTCAGTTCATTATTACGGAATTTGATCTTTGTTGCGTTGGTATCCCCATTAACTATAACTTAACTTTTTTTTTGTCGGTGCAACTCATATTTCATTTAAACTCGACGTAACTTTTGTAAGACCCTAAACGGAGTTTAAAATTTTAACTATAAACTTTTTTTTGGTGCAACCGGGCCTAAGTTGAATAATTCTCTTCCACTGGATGTTGGTACTAGTAAATTTTCTTCATGTTGTAAGAACTGATTCTGTTCATGATGTAATTAAGTATCCTTTTGTAGCATTTTGTCAAAAATAAATATTTGATATTGGGATCGTATTCGAAAGTTAAGAGTTAGTCAGCAGGACTAAGGATCAACACGAAGGAAGAAGAAAAGTATTAAAAACTTGCTGGTTTTGTACTGGGATTCAGGCATTGGTCACAATCGACTCGTATTTCATTTGTATTAGATACACTGATCTTTGGAAAATAATCCAAGGGTGACTTTTGAGTAGGAGCAGAATAAAAAATATTCGTATATTTGCATATAATTTAAATATTCATTATAGTAAAATGTTATCCTTGTTGATTTTAATATTGATTCGGATATAAAGTTGTTTAAAGATACCAAAGAGGGCGCCATAAGAGTAACAGATTACCAACTAAGCCATAGAGTTTTTCCTAGAGCTAATTCTTCTTGGTCATCTTGTCCGCCTAAAAAACCTTATGTTGCATCCACAAAACAGCCCCTCCTGAAACCTTTATCAACCGCCTTTCTAAAGTCCGAAGAGTCCAGTTATTTTTTCTAGAAAAATTTATATTTTTCATGTCCCCTAAACCAGGTGGGCAAGTCTGGTTCGACCGGCGAAATCAAAACCCCAGTGATTACCCATATCATGGATATAATTATTATATGGAGTTCTACAATATCTTTAGATGTCATAGAACTCCATACGATAATTATATCCATGATATTGGTAATCACTAGGGTTTTGATTTCGCCGGTCGAACCAGACTTGCCCCCCAGGTGGTTTCGAGACTTCTAACCTCCTCTCAGCAGCAATGGAAAGCTGCATCATGAGTCTCCAGAATGTAGCATCGTATTGAGAAATTAGTTTATTTGTTAACAATGAAAGCAACAGTCCTTATAAATGAGGTGACGGTGTCTCGCATAGATATCACCCCTGAACTGCGCCAGAAATATTATTTAATTTTTGGCTTGTTAAACTACTTGTACCAATGTGTATGTAAATCGAATGTATTTTTTAATTGCATATACTCAAACATTGGATTTTATTCCCTGTCGGGAGTCAAATGATATTTTTATTGACAATTACATAATCATAATCTTTAAAGCACTTCGTGGTATGGCTCCTACTTACCTCTCCGAACTGTGCATTCCGCTTTCAATAAATGACAGACAATCATCACTTCGTTCTGCCTCTTCATCCATGGTTGGGAAATTATTTGAAATAAACAGGGTGCACACAACTAATTTCGGTGATCGTGCATTTGCTGTGGCAGGACCAAATGCACGGAATAAGCTCCCACACACCCTCAGACAAACCGAAAATATATCTTCGTTCAGGTAAAAAACTCAAAACGCACCTTTTTCGCAAATCTTACCAGAGCCGAAATGATACAACGTAATCATTTTTTCAGCGCCCTTGAGGTGAGATATTCACAAAAACGGCGCTATATAAATTATCCAAATTTATTTATTATTACTTCTCAATAGAGACGAGATTGGGATATTATAGAAGATCCAGGAACTCAGGCACCTATATTGGTACAAGTAGGTAAACAAGCTGAAAATGAAATAATATTTCTGGCGCAGTTCAGGGATGACATCTGTGCGAGACACCGTCCCCTCATTTATAAGGACTGTTGCTTTTATTGTTTACAAATAAACTAATTTCTCAATAGATGGCGTTACAAAAAAGGTTTCTTCGTTAACAACTTGTTAATTGGTACGTTCTATATTAATATCTATCAAATTAATATAAAAATATATTCGCTTATTGCTCCACTCTATGAGGCTCCCTTAAAGAAAATATTTAAATTACAAAACTGTCAATGGCTTCCTCCTTTTCGCGGTTTTGCTTATCACTGTGTTTTCCGTTTTGTTTATATAAAAACACGTTTTGGGTTGAATAATTCTGCGTAGGCTCTTTTATATGTTTTGATACGTCTGAATATTGAAAACAGATTTTTTTATTAAAGAAAGGAAATTTCAAATACATATTAATCAATAAAAAGACATATTGATTTTAATTTTCACAATCATCGTCGAATTACATTAAAAAACAGTATTAACAAAAAACTAGTCAAAAAATAAGAGAAGGTAACTAAGTTTAGTTTGTCGATCGACAATTCTTGATAGAAATCCATTGTATGTAGATATATTACAAATATAAAATAAAAAATAATTGGTATTTGTTATAATTGGTATTTGTTATAAATAAATAAAAAATAAATATGTATTTCGTATGTAAGGAATAAGGAATATGCATCGGTTGTCTGGAATCCACAATATATAACATGGGTACATAAACAGATTAGAGAGGCTTCAAAATAAATTTTTAAAACACCTGACCTACAGATGTTGATTATCTTTCAGTAGCTATAAACTCTCTGCCCGTCACCATAAGATTATGACTTTGGAAAACAGACGAACAGTAACTGACATGATGTAGGTACTTATACAAACTTTTAAATAACATAATAGACTCAAACGATCTTCTTCAAAAGATTAACTTTAATTGCCCTCTGAGACGAACAAGAACTACTTCCACATTTAGGCTTTCACAATGTACAACAAATTTTTGCCAAAATTCATACATACGAGCTTACAGTAATTATAATTCATTTTTTAGTGCGGTGGATATCCATCAACACACTTAAGCCAAATTCAAGTCTCAAGTATTCGAGTCATTGATGAGAGGTTGATAACGTTGCAGTGATTCCGATTTCCCACTTCCATCCATTCCTTTCCCTTCCTCATGAGCACATTTACATATTTTCTTGTAATTTTTGTCTTTATACTAATTTTGTTTAGCTGTAGATACTTAATATTACTTAAATTAAAAACTTTTTATATATGATCACATTTTCATATATGAAGTACTTACTCAAGACCAATAAAATAACTGCAACCTGTTTTAGTTAACAGTTTAAGATTTACATTTATTTTTTTGTAATAAACGTTGTTTGACTGTTTGTTTGCTCAAAATAAATAAATAAATAATTTATAATCATTCTTACGATGAGCCTTGCACGAAACGCGTCAACAATCATGTACTCGATACAAAACAAGAGCAAATATCTACATAAATACTCTACTTTCAATATTTTCTAGTCACAGGGGTCTGAAATCAAGGTCAAGAAGTGAAACTGAAATCTCACAATTTCTCTCTTCGAATCGATTACAGTCTTCATCAAACCAAACCCACGATTCGATGTTCAGTGTCCACACCATAATATACCTATATCCATCGTCTAGGGTCACGACGCTATAAGTCGCCATAAAACCAAAAGAATCTCCCCAGAAGTAATAATGAGTCCTCTTTCCTTCGAGGTCATTTTCTTTTATCTTTCATTAAGTCTCGTGAGCATCTTAAAAGATTACTCGTGTAGGCACCAGGGTAGGAAGGTACTTATATTTTGGGCATTTTTTTGCTTGAGGTAATTCCGAGACATAACGATGAACCAAATAAAATATTAAAGGAATTGAGACCTTTAAATGTTCAACTCAGTACATTATCATTCCGGGCCTCTGCATAATAATAGGAGGCAAACAGGGACGGGGCAAGTGATGAAACAAATACAAGCTATTAAATAGGATTGTAATATGATTATCTATATATATTAATTCGTGAATCGAAATCTTCGGACGCCCTTGTAAACTGCGCGCTAGGGAAAATTAACATGAAGTTTTACATAGTTAAATCTCATAAGGAAAAGTCGTGTAGAAAGCTTATATTTTATGCATAAATTATTTTTTTATTTAGTTATACATTTATTTATTTATTTATTTATGATTTGATTAATAAATTAATTAATTTATTTATTTATTTATTTATTGATTAATGAATTTATTTATTTATTAATAATTTCTTTTTTTTTTTTTTATTTATTTATTTATTTATTGTTAATTTTTTATTTATTTATTTATACTTATATTTATAACTATATCCTCACTATGTTTAAAGATGATAGACTTGAACCCACTGTTGAAATCCCACTACAAGGCCCATCAATATTGAAATCAGAAATAATTCATGCCGTTACAACTTCTGATAATGGGAAGGCATGTGGTCCGGATGAAATACCTGCCGAAGTATTAAAACTCATTAACGATGAAAACATTGACTATCTGCTAAGACTATTTAACACGATTTATGACACAGGGATTATTCCCAAAGATTGGTTAAAATCAACATTTGTGACATTGCCTAAGAAACAACACCCAAAGAAGTGCAGCGATTATCGCCTTATTAGCCTAATGAGTCACACATTAAAAATATTTCTTAAAATTATCCACGCAAGAATTAGAGCAAAATGTGAACAGGACCTCGACGACTCTCAATTTGGGTTTCGAAATGCGTTCGGTACAAGAGAAGCTTTACTGGCAATTAATGTTTTGTTACAAAATTGCAAAGACCAACGAAAGGAAATGTTTGCTTGCTTTATAGACTATGAAAAAGCGTTTGACAGAGTAAGGCACGCTGAATTGTTAGAGATGCTCAGAGAGTGCAATATTGACTCCAAGGATTTAAATTTCATTAAAAATCTCTACTGGTTCCAAACAGCAGAAATAAAAATTGGAAATAACAACAGTGATGCTGTACTTATTCAACGTGGAGTACGACAGGGATGCAATTTATCGCCCCTCCTGTTTAACTTATATTCAGATAGAATATTTAAAAAGGCAGTAGGAACTTCAAATAAAGGAGTGAAAGTTAACGGAATGATAATAAACAATATCCGATATGCAGATGACACAGTTATATTAACGGACAGCATTGAGGACCTCCAGAAACTTTTAAACGATATATGTGCTACTGGAGAGGAGTTGGGATTAAACATTAATGTGAAATGACCTTTGGTCGACTGGACTACTCCGCAGCGTCTCTACAATTAAAAGGTGTAAATGTTGAAAGAGTGGAAAAATTTACATATCTTGGCAGTGTCATTACACAATCTTTAGACCCCGATGTTGAGGTAAAACGCAGAATTGAAATAGCGCGAAATACTTTCAACAAGATGAGAACACTGTTCTGCAATGACAGCCTTAATTTGAAACTCCGTCAGAGAATGATAAAGTGCTATGTTTGGTCCGTCCTGTTGTATGGTTGCGAAACTTGGACGCTTAAAGTCAATACAATGAACCGGTTAGAAGCATTTGAAATGTGGATTCATCGAAGAATGCTTCGAATACCGTGGACAGATTTAATATCCAACGTACAAGTTTTGCGTCAAGCACATACGAGCAGAGAACTTCTGACAAATATAAAAATTCGTAAGATATCATATTTGGGCCACATTCTGCGAGGAGAAAAGTATAAATTGTTGCGACTGATAATACAAGGCAAGATTGAGGGTCGTCGTGGAGTAGGGAGAAGGCAGATGTCTTGGCAGCGCAATATCCGACAGTGGACTGGAATAACGCAGGTAGGAGAGCTAGTCCGAATGGCGCAGGACAGAGAGGCATTCTCCAGAGTCGGGGGGACCTGATACGGCACACAGAGAAGAAGATATATTTATAATTTTATTTATTTGTTTATTCATTTATCTATTTATTTTAAACATTTTATATTAATTTTTTTATTTTATTATTGATTTATTTATTTAATTAATTTTTATTTATTGTTAGTTAAATTACTTAAGTATTTATTCGATAGTTAAATTATTTATTCATTTAATTTTTCATTTATTTAATAATGTTACAATTACATTAAATCAAAAAAATATATATTTCACTTCTAACCAGAATGTATGTATATTTGTATATATTTTGTACAGAAAGGTAAATTAATAAATAAAGACGTTAATTAATTAAACTTACAACCAAACTTGAATGTACTATTCTATATAATTTTGTATTTTTTTTAATGTATATTCGTGTTTAAGTCTGTATAACTATATTTCTACACTTTTTCTTACAATATTATTACATCTATAACATAAAACTATAAAAATGTACTTACAATACAATTGTTACTTTACACGAAGCGTAAAATTATGAAATTAAGTTTTCACAGTAGTGTTTTTTATAAGAATTGATATTTTGAATTAATTAAAAAAAATCAAAATTAGTAAATTTAAATCATATAGTTTCACGTTTTTAATTTTTACTGACTATTATTTTATCTTATGAAAAAAAAATTAAAAACACAATATTTTTTTTAAATTGTTGAATGGCGCATTAGATCTAGTTACCCATCCTGTGTTGGGTAACTTAAGGGGTAGTTAAATGGGCGGGTTTTGTTAAAAAAAGTTAAAGGTAGACAATATATTCGCTTACCTAATGTGATCAGGTTCTCCGGCCTCCTTCAAGAAAGGGTGGATCCTACATATACCATTCCTCTATTGTACCCACTAAATATTACCTGAAAAGAAAAAGGTTTATAGCTTAATAATGTGTACTTTGTGCCATCAATAATATAATAACTTTCACTTTAAAAATATGATCAAAAAAAGTTCAGCTAAGCAATCCTCAAACGGAATATTCGATCCTCATAGTTATTTATACACATTAAAGTTTCTAAGCCACTGACATATCTTATACATACACATTAAAGTTTCTAAGCCACTGACATATCTTATACATACACATTAAAGTTTCTAAGCCACTGACATATCTTATACATACACATTAAAGTTTCTAAGCCACTGACATATCTTATACATACACATTAAAGTTTCTAAGCCACTGACATATCTTATACATACACATTAAAGTTTCTAAGCCACTGACATATTTTATACATACACATTAAAGTTTCTAAGCCACTGACATATCTTATACATACACATTAAAGTTTCTAAGCCACTGACATATCTTATACATACACATTAAAGTTTCTAAGCCACTGACATATCTTATACATACACATTAAAGTTTCTAAGCCACTGACATATCTTATACATACACATTAAAGTTTCTAAGCCACTGACATATCTTATACATACACATTAAAGTTTCTAAGCCACTGACATATCTTATGTAACTGAGAATACATAAAAAATAACTTTCTAAAAAATAAAAAAATTCTTTAAAATATACAGGGTAAGCTCCCAGAACCGACTACACTGAAAAAAAAATAGTTTGACCACCGAACTTACTACCTGCGTTTTTAGCCAAAGCTTTATTATAAGTAATAAAAGTTAATATATTTATGACTGTACTGTTTGGTTAAGCGCACAAAATATTTATTAATTGATTAATAAATATTTTGTAGGTGCCTTGAACTGTAGGTGCCTTGATTTCCCGATTCTCCTACAGTAAATATTCCAACTTCGTCTCTATTGAGATAATTAAAATTCTATTAAACGAGTGGGTTGT
Source organism: Molanna angustata (assembly GCA_963576475.1). NCBI lineage: Eukaryota > Metazoa > Arthropoda > Insecta > Trichoptera > Molannidae > Molanna > Molanna angustata. Next base: position 890,739 of record OY754987.1, read on the forward strand.
GGCCAACACTAAACTCTCCACACCACAAATATTGACAATGAAATATTTTATTCATTCTAAATTTTACTACCAGGAATATAAATTTTCTAACAATAGTATATTTTCATGTTAAGATAGACAAACTATTAATGCCGTATAGTGAAGAATGCTTATGTTGTATGAAATATTTTAAAAAAAGCAGATAAATTTTGATTTAAAGAACGCGAGAGCATTTTCAAAATTTTGACACGTGATATCATATGAAGATTTTTTTGTTATTTATGGAAAGCTAATCAGTTCTATGTTCAAGCTCTTTACATTATAACATGAAATCAAATTACTGAACGTTTCCATACATAGAAATTTATCTAATTACATTTTTATTCATACTAAATGTTACTATCAGGAATATAAATTTTCTTCCGATAGTATATTTTTATGTTAAGATAGACAAACTATTAATGCAGTATAGTGAAGAATGCTTATGTTGTATGAAATATTTTTAAAAAAGCAGATAAATTTTGTTTTAAAGAACGCAAGAGTATTTTCCAAATTTTGACAGGTGATATCATATGAAGAATTTTTTTGTTATTTATGGAAAGCTAATCAGTTCTATGTTCAAGCTCTTTACATTATAACATGAAATCAAATTACTGAACGTTTCCATACATAGAAATTTATCTAATTACATTTTTATTCATACTAAATGTTACTATCAGGAATATAAATTTTCTTCCGATAGTATATTTTTATGTTAAGATAGACAAACTATTAATGCAGTATAGGGAAGAATGCTTATGTTGTATGAAATATTTTAAAAAAAGCAGATAAATTTTGTTCTAAAGAACGCGAGAGCATTTTCCAAATTTGGACAGGTGATATCATATGAAGAATTTTTTTGTTATTTATGGAAAGCTAATCAGTTCTATGTTCAAGCTCTTTACATTATAACATGAAATCAAATTACTGAACTTTTCCATACATAGAAATTTATCTAATTACATTTTTATTCATACTAAATGTTACTACCAGGAATATAAATTTTCTTCCGATAGTATATTTTTATGTTAAGATAAACAAACTATTAATGCAGTATAGTGAAGAATGCTTATGTTGTATGAAATATTTTAAAAAAAGCAGATAAATTTTGATTTAAAGAACGCGAGAGCATTTTCAAAATTTTGACACGTGATATCATATGAAGATTTTTTTGTTATTTATGGAAAGCTAATCAGTTCTACGTTCAAGCTCTTTACATTATAACATGAAATCAAATTACTGAACGTTTCCATACATAGAAATTTATCTAATTACATTTTTATTCATACTAAATGTTACTATCAGGAATATAAATTTTCTTCCGATAGTATATTTTTATGTTAAGATAGACAAACTATTAATGCAGTATAGTGAAGAATGCTTATGTTGTATGAAATATTTTTAAAAAAGCAGATAAATTTTGATTTAAAGAACGCGAGAGCATTTTCAAAATTTTGACACGTGATATCATATGAAGATTTTTTTGTTATTTATGGAAAGCTAATCAGTTCTATGTTCAAGCTCTTTACATTATAACATGAAATCAAATTACTGAACGTTTCCATACATAGAAATTTATCTAATTACATTTTTATTCATACTAAATGTTACTATCAGGAATATAAATTTTCTTCCGATAGTATATTTTTATGTTAAGATAAACAAACTATTAATGCAGTATAGTGAAGAATGCTTATGTTGTATGAAATATTTTAAAAAAAGCAGATAAATTTTGTTTTAAAGAACGCGAGAGCATTTTCAAAATTTTGACACGTGATATTATATGAAGAATTTTTTTGTTATTTATGGAAAGCTAATCAGTTCTATGTTCAAGCTCTTTACATAATAACATGAAATCAAATTACTGAACGTTTCCATACATAGAAATTTATCTAATTACATTTTTATTCATACTAAATGTTACTATCAGGAATATAAATTTTCTTCCGATAGTATATTTTTATGTTAAGATAGACAAACTATTAATGCAGTATAGGGAAGAATGCTTATGTTGTATGAAATATTTTAAAAAAAGCAGATAAATTTTGTTCTAAATAACGCGAGAGCATTTTCCAAATTTTGACAGGTGATATCATATGAAGATTTTTTTTGTTATTTATGGAAAGCTATTCAGTTCTATGTTCAAGCTCTTTACATTATAACATGAAATCAAATTACTGAACTTTTCCATACATAGAAATTTATCTAATTACATTTTTATTCATACTAAATGTTACTATCAGGAATGTAAATTTTCTTCCGATAGTATATTTTTATGTTAAGATAAACAAACTATTAATGCAGTATAGTGAAGAATGCTAATGTTGTATGAAATATTTTAAAAAAAGCAGATAAATTTTGTTCTAAAGAACGCGAGAGCATTTTCCAAATTTTGACAGGTGATATCATATGAAGATTTTTTTTGTTGTTTATGGAAAGCTAATCAGTTCTATGTTCAAGCTTTTTACATTATAACATGAAATCAAATTACTGAACTTTTCCATACATAGAAATTTATCTAATTACATTTTTATTCATACTAAACGTTACTATCAGGAATATAAATTTTCTTCCGATAGTATATTTTTATGTTCAGATAAACAAACTATTAATGCAGTATAGTGAAGAATGCTTATGTTGTATGAAATATTTAAAAAAAAGCAGATAAATTTTGTTCTAAAGAACGCGAGAGCATTTTCCAAATTTTGACAGGTGATATCATATGAAGATTTTTTTTGTTATTTATGGAAAGCTAATCAGTTCTATGTTCAAGCTCTTTACATTATAACATGAAATCAAATTACTGAACTTTTCCATACATAGAAATTTATCTTATTACATTTTTATTCATACTAAATGTTACTATCAGGAATATAAATTTTCTTCCGATAGTATATTTTTATGTTAAGATAAACAAACTATTAATGCAGTATAGTGAAGAATGCTTATGTTGTATGAAATATTTTAAAAAAAGCAGATAAATTTTGTTTTAAAGAACGCGAAGGCATTTTCAAAATTTTGACACGTGATATTATATGAAGATTTTTTTTTGATTTATGGAAAGCTAATCAGTTCTATGTTCAAGTTCTTTACATTATAACATGAAATCAAATTACTGAACGTTTCCATACATAGAAATTTATCTAATTACATTTTTATTCATACTAAATGTTACTATCATGAATATAAATTTTCTTCCGATAGTATATTTTTATGTTAAGATAAACAAACTATTAATGCAGTATAGTGAAGAATGCTTATGTTGTATGAAATATTTTAAAAAAAGCAGATAAATTTTGTTCTAAAGAACGCGAGAGCATTTTCCAAATTTTGACAGGTGATATCATATGAAGATTTTTTTTGTTATTTATGGAAAGCTAATCAGTTCTATGTTCAAGCTCTTTACATTATAACATGAAATCAAATTACTGAACTTTTCCATACATAGAAATTTATCTAATTACATTTTTATTCATACTAAATGTTACTATCAGGAATATAAATTTTCTTCCGATAGTATATTTTTATGTTAAGATAAACAAACTATTAATGCAGTATAGTGAAGAATGCTTATGTTGTATGAAATATTTTAAAAAAAGCAGATAAATTTTGTTCTAAAGAACGCGAGAGCATTTTCCAAATTTTGACAGGTGATATCATATGAAGATTTTTTTTGTTATTTATGGAAAGCTAATCAGTTCTATGTTCAAGCTCTTTACATTATAACATGAAATCAAATTACTGAACGTTTCCATAAATAGAAATTTATCTAATTACATTTTTATTCATACTAAATGTTACTAACAGGAATATAAATTTTCTTCCGATAGTATATTTTTATGTTAAGATAGACAAACTATTAATGCAGTATAGTGAAGACTGCTTATGTTGTATGAAATATTTTAAAAAAAGCAGATAAATTTTGTTTCAAAGAGCGTTAGAGCCTTGGAGGAATAAAAACGATGGAGGCGCCCATATGCGAAATATTTGACGCCAGATTCGTTTGACGTTTGGTCCACATAAGATAAAATAGAAGAAACTTAAATACACCCCTTCTCAATATGACAATAATAAAATGTAACAATAGCTAGAATAAACGACCAGCGGGTTGAGACAGTAGGGATGGGAAATGACATATAATATTAATGTGAATTCCCAAAATATGTTTTTTATTATAAATACATATACATTACACAATTTTATTAACATATACATATCTACGACAGCAGATAATATTTTTTTTATTTATTATGTAAGAAACTAAATTTACTTCAATGAAATTAGAGATTTTACTTTGAATACTTTGTAAAACTCGCCTATTAGAGTTTTTCATAAACCAAATATTATATTCTTCAATTGAAATGTGTTTTTTTTTTGTCAATTTAATGTACATGTGCATATTTGATAACTTTACGAATATACAAGCGGCGCGTTTGTCTTTTGGTAAAATAAAATACGCTTCGCTAGTATTTTTTCATAAGAATGAAAAAAAAATGCAAAAATTAAAATGCTCATAACTAGAAACATGAATTTTTTAGCGTTTGCGATTACTCGATTTTATTCGCGAATTGCATATTTTTTTCGTGAATAACGCGAATTCTCAAGTTTTAGAAAAAAAACGAAATTTAGATTTTTTATGTCATTTTCGAAATAAAACACGTCCTTTTACTAATACATATTTTGCAATATGCAGAATTAAAAGAGTATTATTGAAAAATAAAATTAATTAATGAAATAAAATTTCTGTGGGTGAAATCGACAAAGTCCACTTTCAATGTATTTAATGGTATTATTTTTTTAGATAAATGTGTTTCAATAGGAAATGCTGTTTACATCGATTTCTTAACAATAATACTACTTTAACATAGATTTTGTAAAAAAATAACACTGCTTTTGAAGAAAAATAACACCGAAAAATTCAGGTCTTCAAACTAAAAACACAGAAAAAATAACGAAAAGTTCCGTTTGTTGCATCTTAATTAAGGGACTTACATACATCGTTATTTAATGTTGAGTGACAATGGAGGTTGTACAAAAGAAACAAAGATATAGGCTGAAATATATTTTATTTACAAAAAAAAAAATCGTAAACGTTTCTTTCTTGGGGTTTCCTGTGCCAATGATTCTACTGGAGTGCAACTGGATGATGAAACGCTTGGCATTGAAGACGTACCGGGCAAATTTGCTAGGAATTCCTGAAAAAAAATATGATCAATTACCATTCTGTAGATGCTTTTTCGAGCGAAACGCCTCAATGGTCAAACAAATTTATTAAGTGGAAAAAGTAAAAAAAATGGAGTTTTTATTTATTTTAAGTAATAATATTATTTTTCAAAATATGATCAGTTCAATCATGGTCTACATCTATAATTTTTCCTGAAATTCGATAAATATCATAGGTCTCCAGAATGTGACAACTTGTTATTGGGTGCGTATTAAATTAACATTTGACATAGTACCTGTTAGTTGCCCGAGAAGCAATTAGAACAAAGAAATTATTCATTATAGTAAATTTTCGACTTAATTATAAATATGACATATTGCATTTTATTTTGTTGAAATGTACCACCATATTTCACGATAATTCGATACTAAGAATATAAAAAGATATTTTATTAAAAAAATATTTACTTATAGGTATTTGTTTTTATGAATTTCGCAACTTACATCAGTTTGTACTGGAGCATCAATCGATGAGAAGAAAACCGATGGAACTACGTTTTCTTTTAGTTTCAAAATATAACCACTCCTATCTATTTCGCCAGCCTTGAAATGGGAGGAACAAATACAAGAATATGGGGTTATTCTTCTGGAGATGTTTCTAACGGCACCTATCCAAAGTAATTATTGTTGCGGATCGCTAGGGAATCTGCAAAAAAAAACATATTAATAAATACACAATTAAAAAAAAATATCCCATTTATTTTTTATATCTATGCTTTTTGGTCATATTTGATTAATTTTTATATCTACGGCGCTATATATCCCAGTTTATATATTTATTATGTATTATAATCTAATAAATGCATAAAGTTGTTCCTCAATTGACAATGCCCCCAAGTCAAATTGGAAACGCTGTTCGTTATCGCCAAGCGCTAATTTTTTTTTGTATGGGATTTGACGTTTGTGTTTGTTATTGTAGAAAAAATTTCTACAACAAACGTCAAATCACAAAAAAATAGCGCTTGGCGATAACGAACAGCGTTTTCAATTTGACTCAGGGCCAATGTTGTTTAGATTGTAAATTAGAGAAATGTTCTTGGAGGAATTAATAATGACCTACTAATAATATTGCCCAACCCTACTGCAACGGAACTCATAGACAGACATCACATGATCACAGACAATGACAGACATGTTTGTTTTGCGTAAAATGACATTGCGAATTGCGAAAAAATGATAAAAGCTAATATGAAAAATAGGAGACGGAATGAAATACTAATTAACAAATATACACGGAAAGCAATATGTTTTAGGTACACAGATTAAAAAAAACAAAACTTTGAATGAATTACGGTAACAAGAAATGATCTTAGATATCTTAAATTTTTATTGACCTTAACCTAAAAAGTAGCGTCGTATTTTTAGTAAAAACAACCAAGCCAATACTATTAATATTATCTGTACTTTATTTTTTTATGTGAGTATTTCATTCTATAATTGTCATATTTAAAACTTAGAAAATCAAGGTAGTTTAAATATGGGGGAAAAATATATTGTAATTACTTACTTGTGATATGATATTGATTTGTCAATATCAAGGTCAATACCGTATTTGCTTCCACATTCTTCAAATTTCAAGTGTCAACCATAGAAAAATGACAACTGTTGCCAACTTAAAAATAACAATATTTTATCTTCATGTTTTTACAAATGGTTTTGGTACAAGTATGAAGTTCGTGCAGGTTTCAGAAGTACATACAGATTTTGTATGAAGATTTTGTTCAAGGCAGGCCCTTGGTTAGAGCATTTTGACAATGTTGACACGTGATATCATATGAAGAAATTTTATGATATCTATGAAAAGCTAATCAGTTCTAAGTTCAAGCTATTAATATTCTTATATCAATATGAAATCAATGAACTGAACATTGCCAAATATAAAAAAATTCTCTTGTTACATATAAGTTTCATACAAATATCCATTAAATAAAATATAATTTTTGAAACCGTTGAATATTTTTCTTTTAACATTGACCAACTTTGAATACAATTTTATGAAGATTCTTGGTGTTGTATAAATAGTTGAAACCAAATTAAAATATCTCTAATTTCCAGGTCGTGAGAGCATTTTTTCAGTTTTAATAGATGAAATCATAAAGAAACATTGGGAAAAAATGAACCGTTGTCTATGGAAAACTAATCAGCTCTAAGTTTATGGACTTAACACATGTGATATCAATATGAAGTCAATCGGACTTATAGTTTGGGCTGCAGAGAGGACACAAAAAAAAAACAACGTAAATGATGAATTCATAGAGAAGAAATCAAAAGTTGTCTATGGAAAACTAATCAGCTCTAGGTCTTTGCACTTTACACATATGATGTTAATATGAAGTCGATCAGACTTATAGTTTGGGCTGTAGAGAGGACACAAAAAAGATAAATGCTACGGCGTACGGCGTACAGCGTATACGCCATACACACAAACACATCACGACGAAACTCATAGTGTGCATTCTCTACATGATACCCATTGAGAAATTGATGTAAAAAAAATACGCTTAAATTTTGCGAAATCATGACTCTCCCCTATTCCATAGTGTGGAGAGTAAAAATATCTTTGACTCCCGACAGGAAAAAAATTCAATGTTTGCGCATACGCAATAATAAAAATATTCGATTACTTACACATTGGTACAAGTAGGTAAATAAGACAAAAATGACCTTATAAGTCTTGCGCAATTCAGGGGTGACTTCTATGCGAAAAATACATTGTCACCTCAAGTATAAGAATTGTGGCTTTCATTATTTACAAAAAAAACAATTCTCTCAATAGATGGCGTTACAACAAAAATAAATAAAAAATAATAAGAATGTTGTTCATAATTTCACACATAGATGGCTGTAGTAAAAATCCTTATTTTCAAGCGAAAAGAATTTCAGTATTGCAATAGGTATATAGAACTTTCAAAATTTGAATCGATAGGGATCTCATTAAAAAGGCATAATTGGTGAACGTTGCGCAAGCGCATAAAGTGATCACGTAAACCAGTCGATCACAGGTCGTAAGCCCTGTATTATTGACCTGTCTATATTGAAATTGCTTTCGGGTGTTCGGGTGCCTTGATTTACCGGTTCTACTACAGTTAATATTCCAACTTCGTCTCTATTGAGATAATTAAAAATCTGTTAAAAAAATCACAAAATATTAAGTAGCACAAAATGAATTGTTTTGTAGTCATTATAGTTTGGTTAATTTTCACATGACATTTTTTTCAGTGTAACTTGAAATGGTGGCATATAGCCAGAGATGACAATTGCCACCTCAGTAGGGCATCTACATGCATGGCTAGGCATATTTTGGCCAGCTGTAGGGTATGTGGGAGATCGCGATACCACTTCCACACCGGAGGACGCTATAGAACCCATTGGCCCTGTTCATCCCCGGCGCGGCCGCAACGTCGGACAACACAAATATCCACCTATCTATCGGGTTCAACCACTGCCCCCGAGAATCCAACCTCAAACGGCGGGGCAACCGCTCAAGATCGGCAGCATGAGCAAGCCCCTAAGCACACCGGTCGAAAGGAAGGGCTTGTCCCCGCACTCCTCGGTCCTCGTGTTGGCGTCCGAAGGTTCCGCGGGCTAACACCGAGGGCATCCGACGCAATCATCATCTATGGAGATCGCGATATCCGGTGGCGTTATAGAACCCATTGGTCCTGTTCACCCCCGGACGCAGCCGCAACGTAGGACAACACAAAATATCCACTATCCATCGGGTTCAACCACTGCCCCGAGAATCCAACGTCAGATATGACGTCTCGATGTCAACACAGATGGTCTGACCCGACGTCTGCGCCGGCGGTGTGCCCGAACCTCACAACAACATTCGCCACAGTTAACGAGTCACTGCCGAGCGAGACTAAAGGCGTTCATCCTGCTCTTCTCCAAGTACAGAATTGAAGGGGGCACAACAGCGTCGGCCGCCCACACCCCCCCCCCCCCCCCTTTTACTGCCTAGGCCCTTAGAGCCGCAACCTCGGCCCCAACGTATATCGTAATTCCATAGACAACTACAGCTGTAGGGTAGCATTGCAGGAGGGAAGGTTCTCATAAATATACAATAAGGTGGTTAAAATTATGAGAGAGGCTTCCAGCTTCGCGGTGGCAAGAGCCATTAAAGGATTAACCACATATATACGGTCAGTTGTAACAGTCGGACCTACAACAAAGAAATTAATATAAATAATTGAAAAGTCAGATGAATGTCCAGATGGATACTCGAGCAGAGAAATATACCCTTCCAAAGGAAATCTGCATCTCATTTCAAAGGCCTGGCTTGACAATATAGTCTCTTTCATTGAAAAGAGTTATTTATTAATGTGGAGCTGACTGTTCCATAGCAGAGAAATATTTCAAAAGACCACCGATTCAAGCTAAACAAGTGCAAGAAACTGGAAGATCAAACAGTTCATGGCTTGCTTTATTTATTTTTCACAAATATATATGCTGTAGAGGTGGGGGCGAGAGACCTGCCCGCAAAGTCTTTATATTCCTACTTTAAGGATCTAGGTCTCCCTCGGGGTAAAATAAAAGAACTTCTGGCTAAGGTGGTAAAAGTAGCATTGTCCGCGTCCTATTGGAGTAGAGTGTTAGTCGAAGGTTGGTGGGTGATTAGTGAGCATGACTCGAGTAATAAAGGGGCCCCTTAAGACCGCATAATAAATGGTCACAAGCCCGTGTGCTTCTCCTATTCTGACTGGTACTCTGGTCGCTTGTGCTCGAGGGCCTGGATTCGCGAATCTAGTGAAACCACGTGTTGACGCCAATATGTCATTATAATTATTGTCGCATTTTTTTTATCAAATGACATATAATATTGTTGCAACTGCTGCCCACCCTACATCCAAAATCAGTCTCCTTTAAAACCGCGTCCTGTCGACACCACCCACATCTCACCCGTTTTACCGCTCCTCATAACTCACCGAAATTCGCCATAATTGTTTTCTTACCGCGTGTGTGTGTGTGGGATCCTAGTGAAAATTGTGACCATCTAACAAGGCAGAGCACCAAGGAAAAGTCAAGTAAGTGAGTGTTCCTTTATCCTTCCTTTGCCTTGCAGTGGTTGCAACGAAACGCCCTTTAAAAATACAGTCCACTTTTTCTACTTTTCATTTTTACTTTAATTTCATATTCGCGTCTTCATTTTATGGTCCTTCGAGCCGGATTTCATATTCATTTTATGGTCCTAAACGAGACGGATATACCAATATTTTGAGGTATTATTCTTGAACCGTTTATCTTTCAAATACGACAATTAAATATATTTATGTATATTATATTAAGTATATTTATTTATATATTCGCATTATATATAACATACGCATTTGTATCATAACTTATAAAGGATTACTCGTATTTATAATATAACTAACCCGCATCATATATATTTTTATCGTAAGCACTATTTTAGTGCATAATTAACCCCGCACATATATATTTACATATTTATTTTATTCATAAAAAAAAAAAAAAAATTCGCATTATAAAATAGTACGTATAATACTTATTTTGTTGTTAATACATCGCACAGAAATAAATATTGTATTGTAGTTCCCTACAATACGATAGTAAGTTATTTGTCACAACGCCATCAGCCGATCAGCGAAATTTCTCGAATGCATTGAGTCGAATAGGTACCTACATTGCTTGCATACGCAGTTTAGAATTCGGCGGACGGAACCAAGCGGAATCTGCGCCGACTACTAAACATTATACATTCGAAATTACATTGAAATTGTTATTAAGTTATTAAATAAATATTATTTTATCTTTACCTTTTATATTTCGATATGGCTAAGAGACCTCAATCGAAGCAAGCGGAAATTCTTGAATTAGATGATGATAAAAGCATGTTATTGAAATTAAAATTATCAAAACGGAATTCCATTTTTGCGCGCTTGCAGATGATTTACGATCGCTCTACAAAGGTGCGGAATGAACAAGACAATATCGATTTAATTTCTGCCGCCATTTGTATAGATACGCTACGTGTTGAGTTCGAAAAAACGCTCAATGAATATAATATTTTAAACATCCAAGTAAACAATGGCGAACCAGAACTAGATACGTGGGATTCATTCGAGGACATGTACTGGAGTGTGAAATCTGTATTGTCAAAAATAGAATCTAATTTAAAAAATGACGTATTAAAAAACGCTCCGTTATTGAGATCGAGACCTACATTGCCGCCTATTGAATTAATGTCTTTCGATGGCGACATCAGATCGTGGCCAAGATTTTATGAAAGTTTTAAAAGTATAGTTCACGATAACCCAACTCTTTCGGATACTGATAAATTGTATTACTTACTGGGAAAGCTTTCAATCAAGGCTCAATCCGCTTTTGCCGGTATAAATCAGTCTTCAAATAATTATGAACTTATATTACAATCACTAATTGATAAGTATCAAGATAAACGCATGCTAGCCAGTACATATCTTAATCAAATATTGGATGGAAAATCATTTTCTTCCGCTTCTGTTCAAAATTTAGAAACATTTTTAGATCGTCATATTACCGCCATAAACGCTTTAAAAAACCTAGAACTTCCAGATTTAACCGATTTTATTTTCCTTCACATATCACAAAAGAAATTAGATTCGGAAACAGTTCGGGCATTTGAATTACATTCACGCCAGGATAAAATTCCGTCATTATTAAGTTTGGTTGATTTTGTCAAGCAACAAGCCAAAATATTACAGCGATGTACCAATTCGTCCGCAAAATTAAACACAAACAATAACAATCGAGTAAAGTTTTCACAACCGCAATCATATGTCGCAGTGTCCGATGCATATAAATGTTTATGTAAGGATATCGCACATGACAATTTTTATAAGTGTCCAGAGTTTATTGACATGACTCCGAACGCTCGTTTTAGGTTAATAAAAGAGCGCTCTGGCTGCGTAAACTGCCTAAGTGGTCGGCACAGAGCTGGAAAATGTAATTCGAAATTTAAGTGTAAAATCTGTAATGGTAACCACCATAGTTTACTACATTTAGATTCGAGATCAAATCCGCCACCCCAACAGGCGCATGTTGCTGCCTCTACTTCAACTGCCGCCGTCGCCGTGCATAATACGGAACTCGCGCTCTGTTCGACTTCGATTGACCCGTCGCCACACGTCAATGCGAGCACAACAAACGATGGTCACTCATTTGCTGCGAAAGGTAGCGAATACACTACGGTTTTACTAGCTACGGCCGTCGTAATTGTTCACGATGTTCATGGGGTGGAACATAATATTCGTTGCTTACTGGACAGCGCATCTCAAAGTAACTTCGTGACCTTAGAATGTTGTAATATGCTTAAATTAAATATAAACATGAAGAATATAGCAGTGAAAGGCATCGGAGGCTCTGAAAAAAGTACTAAGGGAATTGTTAATTTTCAATTTGCATCAAAATACAATAAAGAGGTGAAATACAATATTTCTTCTCTTGTTGTGGATAAAATTACGGACAATTTGCCTTCCATACCTATCGACATCTCCGCGTTACCTTTTCTTAATGGGCTCCCGCTCGCAGATGATGCGTTTCACACTCCGGCACAGATTGATGTCTTGATCGGTGCCTCGCTGTTTTCACAACTTCTGTTACCTAATATAGTAAAGGGTCATTCCGAAACAATCCCTAGAGCTATACAAACCACTCTCGGCTATGTTGTCATGGGAAGAGCTCCCGTTTTATCAAAACGCGATAACATGACCGTAGCTTGCTGTAGCACATTATGTGATGATAATGAATTAGAAATAAATACTTTAATCAAACGCTTCTGGCAGATTGATGAATTGCCTACCGCCACACCGCCCACTCATTCTCCAGAGGAGATTGAGTGCGAATATTTCTTTCAAAAAACTACCAAGCGGGATAGCGATGGCAGATACATAGTAGCGCTACCCTTTCGTGGTGACGTTTTCTCGCTCGGAGATTCTTTTGATACCGCAAAGAAGCGTTTCTTGAGTCTTGAGAGGAAACTCGAAAGTTCTCATGTGTTCCGATCTGCGTATGATACAGTTATTCGTGAATATCTGGACAAAGGATATTTATCACCCGCGCCGGCTGAAGATAATTTTAACTATCCCTTATATATTATACCACACCACGGCGTAGTACGCGAAGATAAGTCCACAACCAAACTACGTATGGTTCTCGACGCAAGCTGTAAAACTAGTTCGGGATTATCACTCAATGATGTCCTCCACTGCGGCCAGAATTTACAAGGTGATCTGTTTACCATTATTTTAAATTTTCGGTTATTCCACATAGCACTCTCTGCAGATTGCAAGCAAATGTTTTTACAAATCATAATGAATGCTCGGGATCGTCGTTTCCAACGGATTATTTATCGTTTTAAACCTCAGGATCAGCTTACTACATACCAGTTTAATAGAGTTTGTTTTGGTCTCAAGTCTAGTCCATACCACGCGCTTCGCGTCATTCAGCAACTCGTCAAAGATGACGGTGACTTGTTTCCTCTCGCAAAAGAAATAGCTAACAATTATATCTATATGGACGATGTCGTTTTTAGTGTTATGACCGAAGAACAGGGAGTGTCCGCATCTAGTCAGTTAATTGAATTGTTTAAACGTGGCCAGTTTGATTTAATAAAGTGGAGCAGTAATTCTGCTAATGTTATTAATAGCATTCCCGTGACACATAGAGCTAGCGAAACTGTCGAATTTGATAAGGTCATGCAACAAAAGATTTTAGGCTTGAATTGGTCAAAAGTAAATGATAATTTTGAATTCAAAATTACCGCTCCTAATAAAACATGTACTAAACGCGTTATATTAGCTACTGTGGCAAGGATATGGGATATAATGGGTTTCGTAGCACCCGTGGTCTTATTTGCAAAATTGCTGATTAAAGAATTATGGCTCTCAAAGGTAGATTGGGACGAAAAACCGCCCGGCCATATCATAAATACGTGGGAAAAATTCTGCTCAGAACTCCCATTACTAAATGAAATAAAGATACCACGTCATTTAGGAATATTTGAAAGTAGCATCGTTCGTTTGATAGGCTTCTCAGACGCAAGCGAGAGCGCATTCGGGGCAGTAGTGTATACACACACTACAAATATTAATCAGCCAGTGTGCATTCAGCTCGTTTGTGCCAAGTCAAAGGTTTCGCCAGTTAAGACATTATCTATTGCACGGCTTGAACTCTGCGCGGTTGAATTGTTATCAAAACTACTAAGACGTGTATATGATACTTATAATCAACGCTTTCCAATTTCTGAAGTATATGCGTTTACTGATTCTCAAGTAACGCTATGTTGGCTTAACTCCTCACCGCACCGCTGGCAAATATTTGTTGCCAATCGTGTCGTTAAGACACTTGATAATTTTCCCGCAAAGCATTTTTTCCATGTTGCCGGAAGTGACAATCCTGCAGATTGTTTGTCACGTGGCTTGTTGCCTGGAAAGCTATCCCATCATCCACTCTGGTCTCAGGGTCCGCCTTGGCTTGTGTTAGATCCTTCGCAGTGGCCTGTGAACAAGGGCAAGAACATTGAAGTGGAAAACTTGCCGGAAGAAAAGATAACCGCTTACCCTGTCACTACAGATTCTGAAGTTAGATCTGTTATTCAGGACCTCGCCTCTCGCGTATCCTCCTGGAGTAAGCTTCTCCGAGTCGTAGCATACGTAGGCAAGTTTATCAAAAGAATTCCGCGTAGACCCTTATTTTCAATTACCGCAACCGATTTGGAGATATCTGAGCAAATGATAGTCCGTGATATACAACGTAGGCATTTTTTAATAGAAATTAAACATTTACGAGCTGAGAAAAATTGCTCTTCCGCTTTCTTGAGACTTAAGGCCTTTTTAAGTGATGACATTATCCGCGTCGGTGGTCGTTTATGCAACTCAGCCGAGAAATACGCACATAAACATCCAATTATACTTCCCCGCCACGATTCAATTGTCGAATCAATAGTAGACTATTACCATAAGAAATATTTACATGCTGGCCCTGAACTTCTTATGTCAATATTAAGACAAAGGTTCTGGATATTAGCAGCTAGGCGTGTTATACGCACCAGAATAAATAAATGCAATATATGTTTTAAGTCAAAGCCACGTTCACAATTTCCATTGATGTCAGACCTTCCCGTTCAACGTGTAACCCCATCAGTAAAAGCCTTTATTCATACAGGATGTGACTACGCAGGACCTATAAATTATACACCTATACGCGCTCGTGGCGTTAAGAGTCGCAAAGCCTATCTTTGCATATTTACCTGTCTGACAACACGCGCTCTGCATATCGAGGTCGCAACTGATCTCAGTACGGTTAGTTTTCTTTCCGCTTTAAAACGTTTTCTGTCACGTCGTGGCCCAGTAAAATATATATATTCAGATAACGCTAGAAATTTTGTAGGTACCAGGAATTATTTACGACAGTTATATAATTTTATTTCAAAAGAATATCGCGTTCCTTTTGAAAAGGAGCTTTCTGAAAATCGCATAGAGTTCAAATTTATACCGCCTGCTGCACCACATTTTGGTGGATGTTGGGAAAGTGCAGTAAAATCAGTAAAAAATCACCTGTTCAAAGTGATTGGACAACAAATCCTCAGTTACGAGGAGTTGATTACTGTTCTGACACAGGTAGAGTGTTTGTTGAATTCACGCCCTCTCACTGTACTCAGCGCTGACCCTTCTGAGCTTTCAGCTCTAACGCCGGCTCATTTTTTAAATACCTTACCGCTTCGCGCTCTACCAGCACCTTATGTGGAGTCAACCGCGAACAATCTGCTTCAAAGACATAGTCTGTTGGATCAGTTAGTACAGTCTTTCTGGCGTCGCTGGAGAACTGAATACTTACATCAGCTGCAGGTGCGACAAAAGTGGAATAGACCATCCGTTCCAATTGAGGTTGGAACGATCGTTATAATAAATAATGACAGTTCTCCAACTCTTTCATGGCCTTTGGGTATAATTGAAAAGGTACATCCTTCAAAAGACAATATTATTCGCGTTGTCACTGTTAAAACTGCAAGGGGCACACTCGTGCGACCGGTAACACGTTTGTGTCCTCTACCAACACAATGATTTATCTTATATTTGTATTGTTCATATATTTTATTTTTATCTTATTATATTTAATATATATTTAACATTATTTACTTTATTATATATATTTTTTATGTATACTTCCACGCATCGCATCACATTACTTCGCATCACGCATTTCACTTTTTTAAAGGCGACCCTTTAAGGGCGGGGAAAATGTTGACGCCAATATGTCATTATAATTATTGTCGCATTTTTTTTATCAAATGACATATAATATTGTTGCAACTGCTGCCCACCCTACATCCAAAATCAGTCTCCTTTAAAACCGCGTCCTGTCGACACCACCCACATCTCACCCGTTTTACCGCTCCTCATAACTCACCGAAATTCGCCATAATTGTTTTCTTACCGCGTGTGTGTGTGTGGGATCCTAGTGAAAATTGTGACCATCTAACAAGGCAGAGCACCAAGGAAAAGTCAAGTAAGTGAGTGTTCCTTTATCCTTCCTTTGCCTTGCAGTGGTTGCAACGAAACGCCCTTTAAAAATACAGTCCACTTTTTCTACTTTTCATTTTTACTTTAATTTCATATTCGCGTCTTCACCACGATTGCCTTCCTCTTTTGTATCTTATGCATATCAATCACCTTTATAACTTTATGAAATGGTTCACTTTATATAGTTATTTGTTAAAATGTAAATGCAACACCTATGTCTCTTTTTCCAGTGAAATATTATAGTAATATGCACACTCCTAGCCCTAGACCCAGAACAGGTATTTCTATTTGGGCATCAGTTATTTTAATTTTTATAGTCTATTTTTAATGACATATTTGCACATGAGATACAACATTGCAGATATTGCACTGCTCCGTATCGAATTCCCGACGAGAACTATACAACGATGTCCGAAGGAATTTTTTTGGAGCATTGGACATATTGTGACCTTCAAGACTTTTTGTTATCCAGTGAAACCACGATTGCTTTTCTCTTTTTTGTCTATATTCACGTGCCGTCTCCTCTTCGAAAAATGTCGAACATCAGGATAATCGCCACTTTATTGACCGCGGGCGGCCATGTACAGTGATGCAGTGCTTTTCTGAACCACTGTCTTAGGCAACGGAGCCATCAAATTCTTCTTTGTCCTGGTCCTCTTCTCCTTTGTATTCATCCGTGGAAAACAATCTGCAAAATATGATACTTTTTTCTTCTTATTGTAGGTATGCCTCGGGTATTACCATTTTCTTATCTTCTTACCCACTTCAGTACTAATAATTTTTATTTCAAAGTAATATTATTGGAAAAACAAATATTTATATGAGATAAGAAGACATAAAAAATTGTAGAATTCGGTTTGCTTTTACCCTTTCTACTCCTCACCACCCCAAGGAGACATAGTGGGTTCGCAGTTTTTAGCGTTAAGTAGGTACCTATAACAACAAAATAATTTCATGATAACAGTGATAATATCTCCTAAATTTAATGCTAGGTTTCTATTAAATGTTTACAGTAAGCTGGTATAAGAAAACGAGTGGGTTGTGGCCAACACTAAACTCTCCACACCACAAATATTGTCAATGAAATATTTTATTCATTCTAAATTTTACTACCAGGAATATAAATTTTCTAACGATAGTATATTTTCATGTTAAGATAGACAAACTATTAATGCAGTATGGTGAAGAATTCTAATTTTGTATGAAATATTTTAATAAAAGCAGATAAATTTTGTTTTAAAGGACGTTAGAGCATTTTGACAATTTTGACACGTGATATCATATGAAGAAATTTTTGTTATTTATGGAAAGCTAATCAGTTCGATGTTCAAGCTCTTTACATTATAACATGAAATCAAATTACTGAACTTTTCCATACATAAGAAATTTATCTTATTATATACATTTTTATTCATACTAAATTTTACTACCAGGAAAATAAATTTTCTATCGATAGGATATTTTTATGTTAAGATAGACAAACTATTATTGCAGTATGGTGTAGAATGCTTATGTTGTATGAAATATTTTAATAAAAGCAGATAAATTTTGTTTTAAAGGACGCGAAAGCATTTTCAAAATTTTGACACGTGATATCATATGAAGAAATTTTTTGTTATTTATGGAAAGCTAATCAGTTCTATGTTCAAACTCTTTACATTATAACATGAAATCAAATTACTGAACTTTTCCATACATAGAAATTTATCTAATTACATTTTTATTCATACTAAATGTTACTATCAGGAATATAAATTTTCTTCCGATAGTATATTTTTATGTTAAGATAAACAAACTATTAATGCAGTATAGTGAAGAATGCTTATGTTGTATGAAATATTTTAAAAAAAGCAGATAAATTTTGTTTTAAAGAACGCGAGAGCATTTTCAAAATTTTGACACGTGATATTATATGAAGAATTTTTTTGTTATTTATGGAAAGCTAATCAGTTCTATGTTCAAGCTCTTTACATTATAACATGAAATCAAATTACTGAACTTTTCCATACATAGAAATTTATCTAATTACATTTTTATTCATACTAAATGTTACTATCAGGAATATAAATTTTCTTCCGATAGTATATTTTTATGTTAAGATAGACAAACTTTTAATGCAGTATAGTGAAGAATGCTTATGTTGTATGAAATATTTGAAAAAAAGCAGATAAATTTTGTTTTAAAGAACGCGAGAGCATTTTCAAAATTTTGACACGTGATATTATATGAAGAATTTTTTTGTTATTTATGGAAAGCTAATCAGTTCTATGTTCAAGTTCTTTACATTATAACATGAAATCAAATTACTGAACGTTTCCATACATAGAAATTTATCTAATTACATTTTTATTCATACTAAATGTTACTATCAGGAATATAAATTTTCTTCCGATAGTATATTTTTATGTTAAGATAGACAAACTATTAATGCAGTATAGGGAAGAATGCTTATGTTGTATGAAATATTTTAAAAAAAGCAGATAAATTTTGTTCTAAAGAACGCGAGAGCATTTTCCAAATTTTGACAGGTGATATCATATGAAGATTTTTTTTGTTATTTATGGAAAGCTAATCAGTTCTATGTTCAAGCTCTTTACATTATAACGTGATATTATATGAAGAATTTTTTTGTTATTTATGGAAAGCTAATCAGTTCTATGTTCAAGTTCTTTACATTATAACATGAAATCAAATTACTGAACGTTTCCATACATAGAAATTTATCTAATTACATTTTTATTCATACTAAATGTTACTATCAGGAATATAAATTTTCTTCCGATAGTATATTTTTATGTTAAGATAGACAAACTATTAATGCAGTATAGTGAAGACTGCTTATGTTGTATGAAATATTTTAAAAAAAGCAGATAAATTTTGTTTCAAAGAGCGTTAGAGCATTTTGACAATGTTGACACGTGATATCATATGAAGAAATTTTATGATATCTATGAAAAGCTAATCAGTTCTAAGTTCAAGCTATTAATATTCTTATATCAATATGAAATCAATGAACTGAACATTGCCAAATATAAAAAAATTCTCTTGTTACATATAAGTTTCATACAAATATCCATTAAATATAATATAATTTTTGAAACCGTTGAATATTTTTCTTTTAACATTGACCAACTTTGAATACAATTTTATGAAGATTCTTGGTGTTGTATAAATAGTTGAAACCAAATTAAAATATCTCTAATTTCCAGGTCGTGAGAGCATTTTTTCAGTTTTAATAGATGAAATCATAAAGAAACATTGGGAAAAAATGAACCGTTGTCTATGGAAAACTAATCAGCTCTAAGTTTATGGACTTAACACATGTGATATCAATATGAAGTCAATCGGACTTATAGTTTGGGCTGCAGAGAGGACACAAAAAAAAAACAACGTAAATGATGAATTCATAGAGAAGAAATCAAAAGTTGTCTATGGAAAACTAATCAGCTCTAGGTCTTTGCACTTTACACATATGATGTTAATATGAAGTCGATCAGACTTATAGTTTGGGCTGTAGAGAGGACACAAAAAAGATAAATGCTACGGCGTACGGCGTACAGCGTATACGCCATACACACAAACACATCATGACGAAACTCATAGTGTGCATTCTCTACATGATACCCATTGAGAAATTGATGTAAAAAAAATACGCTTAAATTTTGCGAAATCATGACTCTCCCCTATTCCATAGTGTGGAGAGTAATAATAATAAACTGTTTTTTCTAGTATATAATTTTTCTTCCGATAGTATATTTTTATGATAAGATAGACAAACTTTTAATGCAGTATGGTGTAGAATGCTTATGTTGTATGAAATATTTTAAAAAAAGCAGATAAATTTTGTTTTAAAGAACGCAAGAGCATTTTCCAAATTTTGACAGGTGATATCATATGAAGAATTCTTTTGTTATTTATGGAAAGCTAATCAGTTCTATGTTCAAGCTCTTTACATTATAACATGAAATCAAATTACTGAACTTTTCCATACATAGAAATTTATCTTATTACATTTTTATTCATACTAAATGTTACTATCAGGAATATAAATGTTCTTCCGATAGTATATTTTTATGTTAAGATAGACAAACTATTAATGCAGTATAGGGAAGAATGCTTATGTTGTATGAAATATTTTAAAAAAAGCAGATAAATTTTGTTTTAAAGAACGCAAGAGCATTTTCCAAATTTTGACAGGTGATATCATATGAAGAATTCTTTTGTTATTTATGGAAAGCTAATCAGTTCTATGTTCAAGCTCTTTACATTATAACATGAAATCAAATTACTGAACTTTTCCATACATAGAAATTTATCTTATTACATTTTTATTCATACTAAATGTTACTATCAGGAATATAAATGTTCTTCCGATAGTATATTTTTATGTTAAGATAGACAAACTATTAATGCAGTATAGGGAAGAATGCTTATGTTGTATGAAATATTTTAAAAAAAGCAGATAAATTTTGTTCTAAAGAACGCGAGAGCATTTTCCAAATTTTGACAGGTGATATCATATGAAGATTTTTTTTGTTATTTATGGAAAGCTAATCAGTTCTATGTTCAAGCTCTTTACATTATAACATGAAATCAAATTACTGAACTTTTCCATACATAGAAATTTATCTTATTACATTTTTATTCATACTAAATGTTACTATCAGGAATATAAATGTTCTTCCGATAGTATATTTTTATGTTAAGATAGACAAACTATTAATGCAGTATAGGGAAGAATGCTTATGTTGTATGAAATATTTTAAAAAAAGCAGATAAATTTTGTTCTAAAGAACGCGAGAGCATTTTTTGCAAATTTTGACAGGTGATATCATATGAAGATTCTTTTTGTTATTTATGGAAAGCTAATCAGTTCTATGTTCAAGCTCTTTACATTATAACATGAAATCAAATTACTGAACGTTTCCATACATAGAAATTTATCTAATTACATTTTTATTCATACTAAATGTTATTATCAGGAATATAAAATTTCTTCCGATAGTATATTTTTATGTTAAGATAGACAAACTATTAATGCAGTATAG
The DNA here is from genome assembly GCA_963576475.1 of Molanna angustata. NCBI lineage: Eukaryota > Metazoa > Arthropoda > Insecta > Trichoptera > Molannidae > Molanna > Molanna angustata. Next base: position 912,553 of record OY754987.1, read on the forward strand.
TGAAGAACGCTTATGTTGTATGAAATATTTAAAAAAAAGCAGATAAATTTTGTTCTAAAGAACGCGAGAGCATTTTCCAAATTTTGACAGGTGATATCATATGAAGATTTTTTTTGTTATTTATGGAAAGCTAATCAGTTCTATGTTCAAGCTCTTTACATTATAACATGAAATCAAATTACTGAACTTTTCCATACATAGAAATTTATCTTATTACATTTCTATTCATACTAAATGTTACTATCAGGAATATAAATGTTCTTCCGATAGTATATTTTTATGTTAAGATAGACAAACTATTAATGCAGTATAGGGAAGAATGCTTATGTTGTATGAAATATTTTAAAAAAAGCAGATAAATTTTGTTCTGAAGAACGCGAGAGCATTTTTTGCAAATTTTGACAGGTGATATCATATGAAGATTCTTTTTGTTATTTATGGAAAGCTAATCAGTTCTATGTTCAAGCTCTTTACATTATAACATGAAATCATATTACTGAACGTTTCCATGCATAGAAATTTATCTAATTACATTTTTATTCATACTAAATGTTACTATCAGGAATATAAATTTTCTTCCGATAGTATATTTTTATGTTAAGATAGACAAACTATTAATGCAGTATAGTGAAGACTGCTTATGTTGTATGAAATATTTTAAAAAAAGCAGATAAATTTTGTTTCAAAGAGCGTTAGAGCATTTTGACAATGTTGACACGTGATATCATATGAAGAAATTTTATGATATCTATGAAAAGCTAATCAGTTCTAAGTTCAAGCTATTAATATTCTTATATCAATATGAAATCAATGAACTGAACATTGCCAAATATAAAAAAATTCTCTTGTTACATATAAGTTTCATACAAATATCCATTAAATAAAATATAATTTTTGAAACCGTTGAATATTTTTCTTTTAACATTGACCAACTTTGAATACAATTTTATGAAGATTCTTGGTGTTGTATAAATAGTTGAAACCAAATTAAAATATCTCTAATTTCCAGGTCGTGAGAGCATTTTTTCAGTTTTAATAGATGAAATCATAAAGAAACATTGGGAAAAAATGAACCGTTGTCTATGGAAAACTAATCAGCTCTAAGTTTATGGACTTAACACATGTAATATCAATATGAAGTCAATCGGACTTATAGTTTGGGCTGCAGAGAGGACACAAAAAAAAAAACAACGTAAATGATGAATTCATAGAGAAGAAATCAAAAGTTGTCTATGGAAAACTAATCAGCTCTAGGTCTTTGCACTTTACACATATGATGTTAATATGAAGTCGATCAGACTTATAGTTTGGGCTGTAGAGAGGACACAAAAAAGATAAATGCTACGGCGTACGGCGTACGGCGTATACGCCATACACACAAACACATCACGACGAAACTCATAGTGTGCATTCTCTACATAATACCCATTGAGAAATTGATGTAAAAAAAATACGCTTAAATTTTGCGAAATCATGACTCTCCCCTATTCCATAGTGTGGAGAGTAAAAATGCTCCAGGATATATAATTAAAATAGGAACACAATTTATCTGAGTGTGCTGAGTGTGTGTGTGTGTGTGTGTGTGTGTGTGTGTATAAGTGTATGAGTGTGCTGTGCACTATGTACATACGTCGTGTTTATCGATTATAGACTAAAGAATTCATTCGATTCTTTTCAAATTTTGCAAATTTGTATATCTAATACTTCCTTAGACCCCATGAGATTTTGAAAGATTAATTTTCACTGAAATATTTCAGCGTGATCCCAAGCTAAGGAAACATAAAATTTGATCGAATATATTTTTATTATTGCATATGCGCAAACATTGGATTTTTTTTCCCTGTCGGGAGTCAAAGATATTTTTAACAGATTTTTAATTATCTCAATAGAGACGAAGTTGGAATATTTATTGTAGGAGAACCGGGAAATCAAGGCACCTACAGGGCTTACGACCTGTCATCGGATCGGATCGTGTTATGATCACGTTAACCAGCCGATGACAGGTCGTAAGCCCTGTAGGTGCCTTGATTTCCCGGTTCTCCTACAATAAATATTCCAACTTCGTCTCTATTGCGATAATTAAAAATCTGATAAAATTTGATGTTTTTATTTTCAAATCGCTTAATCATTGTCATGGCATTGAATAATAATCAAGTTTAACAAACTCATTTCATGAAAATGCTGTAAATTTGATTTAGTAGTGAGGAGTATTGCGTTTGCCACAACCCACGCATTTTTAGTATGAATATACCCTTGTAAAAGGACCTACACATCTAAAAATGTATACATATACATTCTCATACATTCCCTTAATTAAGAATAAAACCTTGTGCTATAGGTACAGGTAAATGAAATCGGTCGAGGCATGGTTCGAACTCATGATTAATATCGTAGCGCGCTAACCGCTCTTCCACCACCCATCTGAAAACTAAAACAATTTCACCGATAAGAAGTGAAATAATTCTGAATTTCCCTATCACAAGCTATGTATCTGTATACCTTAACATTCACTTTCATGACAACATGGAATCCCAAAATATCTCTATAATATGAGGAGGGTAGGAAACTGACTAGGTAAGTAGGAAGTAGGATAAGTAGGAAAGTGAGAAGGTGCCTCAACTATTTCTCTCGGTACAAGGTGACGGTTTGATTGCTTCCCATTCCCACTTCTGGAATTTCAATTTCATTTTCATCCTGACGAGGAGACGATTACACTAAATTTTGTATATCTCATCGACATTTTTACTTATTAAATATGTACTTGGTACCAAAACCAAAATTTCAACTATCAATTTGAGAGAATTGAAGATTTTTATATTTGAAAATATTATTATATAGACATCATATATCATCATATTAGGAAGAAAATGTATGTTATTGATACATCAGCATGGCAGAAGACGCTTGAACATAGGATTAACGGGGTTGAAATGAGTTCACTAAGACGAACGTGTGTAAAAACGATGTATAATGGAATAAGAATTTAGGATATTAGATACGAGGATGTATGAGTGAAAGAAATATCGTAAGGAAGATGAAAATAAATGCCCCAAGGTGGTTTGGCCACATATAAATAATGAATGAAAAGAGGAACGAAAAGTAGGTATACATAGGTCGGCTATGGAAAACTTGTCACAATACACGAATACTTCCAAAGTAAGAATAACAGAAGAGCGTGCATGAAACGATGCATTGAATATATGTAAAGAGAGAGGAGTCTGGCTTTCAGTTTTCAGTTTAAGTTCAGTTTTCAGTTTCTAGAAATTAAGAATAGTTTTAATTAGTAAGGCACATAAGGTAGGCTTCATCCCTGAATAGGGGCATTGAGAGTCCTTAATTTAGCAGGCGGGGTTTGTTAGGGGGAGCCCGCCTCCGTAAAAAAGATTTGCAAGCAAGTGCGGGTAAAGAGGTGCTAACACGCCTGAGATATCCGTGTAAGCGGTGGGTGACTTTCAGTTCTGCCGACATGTGAGATGCTTTAGGGCAATATAAAAATATTATATTCATAAAATAATACTAATCATATCTAAATCTACTAAAGCTTAAGAGGGTGACTGCTGCCAACGTACCTATTTTTTCAATTTGATATACCATTATTAATACAAAACGAAACGTTTTGAAAAAAATAACCTAGTTAGTTTGGATATTATTAAAGATAAATAAACCTTAACTTTTTGATTTTATTCTGTATATATTCTTGTAGGAAAATAATAAGCATACCCCGATTTTAGACATTTATCTTAAATTTCTAAAAAAATATAAGGTATACAGCAATATTTCTTTAATAAATTAAAGAGTAACAAAATACCTGGAAATAATATGATATGACGTTGCATTAACGCATCAGGTTAAGTAAATAAACCAAAAAAACTTTTATTACGCAATGGCGATGAATGGAAAATAAATGTTTTTTAGGTTTATTTACTAAACCTGAAGCATTAATGCAACGTCACATCATATTTTTCTAGATATTTCTGTCTTCTTTAATTTAAAAAAAAATATATATTACTCTACGCCATATAGTTTATTAAAAATATATGATAAACGTTGAAAATCGGGGTATGCCATTATTTTTCTATAAGAATTTATACAGAACGTTATCAAAAAGTTAAGATATATTTTTGTTTATTTATATCCAAACTATCTAAATTATTTTTTTCAAAACGATTTGATAAGAAGTAATGATGGTATATTAAATTGAAAAATAGGTACCTACGTTGGCAGCAGTCCCCCCCTTAAATACTATAAATAAATTTTTTAATATGTATTTCATATTAAGCTAAGGACGGTCCTCTGGTTTAAAAACAGTATGTCTGAATAATTGTTCAAAAGGCGAGATCCTAAAAAAACATTATGAAATTTTAATTGTTGCGGCATATTATTCTTTTATAGAAAGTGAAAACAGGAGAGTTGAGAATTTTAATACAGATGAAAATGAAAAATACATTTGTCATCCAATTAAGTACTTAATAATTATTTTTTTCAGAGATATTTTATTTATTTATAAAAAATGTAGTCAATTAAAAAAATATAATAAAATATGGTGAATATACATTGGCAATCATTAACGATGGCAAGACCATGAAAAACACCAAACAGATTAATTTAGAAAAATGGCTTACGTTTTTAGAATATTACGTTTTTAGAATCTGGAATAGAATGAATTATCAGAAATAAGGACGCAAGGAAAGAATGTAAGATAAAGAGAAGTTATTAATAGAATGAAAGTGAACACATTGAGATGGTTTGGCCACATGGGGAGAATGAATGAGGAATGCCTGACAAATAAAATATACATTGTGGACAGAAACGGAATGAGAGGTCGGGGCCGCTCAACAGAAGGGACGTTCATGTGAACGATATTTTGAAAGAATTTGAATGTCGACGAGGTGATGAATGTGTGTCAAGATATAAATAAATGGCGTTCGGTTCTCTCTGCCTACCCCGTGAGGGACATGGCGTGATGGAATGTATTTATCATTATGTATGCACATATGTACGAGATATGCTAGAAACCAAAATATTATTAACTTTGCACTTGTACAAACAACATTGGAATTATAGGCTGGGGACGAATGGCTAAGACAATTTTCGAACCGTTAGAAGAAATACAACGTTTAGGTATGAATATAATAGACAAAAAAACTTAAAAATACTCCAAAGTCAAAATTTACAGACAGTGCATAGATATTAGACAATGAACTTCTAATTCTGACCTACTCCATAAACACAGAATTATTACCTTACTTCTTAGTCTCCAATAGCACCCAAAATAGAAAACATAATATTAGATCCACACTAATAAGGACTTCATTTCCCTTTCCTTACTCCTAGACTCTTAAATAGAATTTTAATAATAATAAATACAATTTATATAACGCCCATTAGTGATACAGGATCACTCCAAGGGCGCTGTAGCTTATTTGTTGTATCTACGAAACAAGGCTTTTTTAGGGTAGACCTTCCAGCCCATCTTCCCAGGAATAATCAACAACGACCGAAAGAAAATATTCTTCTTCTTCTTTTGATGTCATGTCAGGTCCCCCCAACGTTGACGAAAGCGTCCTTGTCCTGGGCAGCCCGAAACAGCTCTCCAACACTTCTTATGTCCGTCCAGTCGCGTATATTGTGTCATGTCAGGTCCCCCCAACTTTAACTATCACCCGAGAGAAAGCATCCTTGTCCTGGGCAGCCCGAAACAGCTCTCCAACACTTCTTATGTCCGTCCAGTCGCGTATATTGTGTCATGTCAGGTCCCCCCAACGTTGACTATCACCCGAGAGAAAGCGTCCTTGTCCTGGGCAGCCCGAAACAGCTCTCCAACACTTCTTATGTCCATCCAGTCGCGTATATTGTGTCATGTCAGGTCCCCCCAACGTTAACTATCACCCGAGAGAAAGCGTCCTTGTCCTGGGCAGCCCGAAACAGCTCTCCAACGCTTCTTATGTCCGTCCAGTCGCTTACATTGTGTCATGTCAGGTCCCCCCAACGTTAACTATCACCAGAGAGAAAGCGTCCTTGTCCTGGGCAGCCCGAAACAGCTCTCCAACACTTCTTATGTCCGTCCAGTCGCGTATATTGTGTCATGTCAGGTCCCCCCAACGTTAACTATCACCCGAGAGAAAGCGTCCTTGTCCTGGGCAGCCCGAAACAGCTCTCCAACACTTCTTATGTCCGTCCAGTCGCGTATATTGTGTCATGTCAGGTCCCCCCAACTTTAACTATCACCCGAGAGAAAGCGTCCTTGTCCTGGGCAGCCCGAAACAGCTCTCCAACACTTCTTATGTCCGTCCAGTCGCGTATATTGTGTCATGTCAGGTCCCCCCAACGTTGACTATCACCCGAGAGAAAGCGTCCTTGTCCTGGGCAGCCCGAAACAGCTCTCCAACACTTCTTATGTCCATCCAGTCGCGTATATTGTGTCATGTCAGGTCCCCCCAACGTTAACTATCACCCGAGAGAAAGCGTCCTTGTCCTGGGCAGCCCGAAACAGCTCTCCAACGCTTCTTATGTCCGTCCAGTCGCGTACATTGTGTCATGTCAGGTCCCCCCAACGTTAACTATCACCAGAGAGAAAGCGTCCTTGTCCTGGGCAGCCCGAAACAGCTCTCCAACACTTCTTATGTCCGTCCAGTCGCGTATATTGTGTCATGTCAGGTCCCCCCAACGTTAACTATCACCCGAGAGAAAGCGTCCTTGTCCTGGGCAGCCCGAAACAGCTCTCCAACACTTCTTATGTCCGTCCAGTCGCGTATATTGTGTTATGTCAGGTCCCCCCAACGTTAACTATCACCCGAGAGAAACCCTGCCTTGTCCTGGGCAGACCGAAACAGCTCTCCAACACTTCTTATGTCCGTCCAGTCGCGTACATTGTGTCATGTCAGGTCCCCCCAACGTTAACTATCACCAGAGAGAAAGCGTCCTTGTCCTGGGCAGCCCGAAACAGCTCTCCAACACTTCTTATGTCCGTCCAGTCGCGTATATTGTGTTATGTCAGGTCCCCCCAACGTTAACTATCACCCGAGAGAAACCCTGCCTTGTCCTGGGCAGACCGAAACAGCTCTCCAACACTTCTTATGTCCGTCCAGTCGCGTACATTGTGTCATGTCAGGTCCCCCCAACGTTAACTATCACCAGAGAGAAAGCGTCCTTGTCCTGGGCAGCCCGAAACAGCTCTCCAACACTTCTTATGTCCGTCCAGTCGCGTATATTGTGTCATGTCAGGTCCCCCCAACGTTAACTATCACCCGAGAGAAAGCGTCCTTGTCCTGGGCAGCCCGAAACAGCTCTCCAACACTTCTTATGCCTGTCCAGTCGCGTATATTGCGGAGCCTGGAAATTTGTCTCCTTCCAACACCTCTTCGACCTTCTATCTTGCCCATAAGGATCAGGTGGAGCAATTCATACTTTTCTCATCTAAGCACATGACACAAATACGATATCTTTCTGATTTTGATATTAGTCAGAAGCTCTCTATTTAAAGAAAATGTTGACTGCTCGATATTCATTATAATAATTTCATATTGATATTTTTTTAATTGGAGTTATGCATTGGTACATAAGTAGGTACATTGTCATGAGTTTTTTTCTTCAAAATGTAACTGTGGCGTACAGTTCAAACAATAATAAGTGAAATACGTTGTAAAATAATAATAATAGTTCGTTCATGCTGGTACGCCACTGGAAAAATTAATTATGTCATTATTATACAAACATCGACATCCCCTCGCTACTCGACAGTGGCGTTACAATTGAAATGATAATATTATTTTTTAAAAAGGGTTCGTTGGAAGAGTGGGGAAAGATACACAAA